>JAPYZS010000429.1:0-96011 GCA_030522925.1 Trissolcus japonicus
AAAAGAAAAAAGAGAAAAAAAAACACACAGGAAAACAAAAAAAAAAAAAAAAAAAAAAAAAAAAAAAAAAAAAAAAAAAAAAAAAAAAAAAAAAAAAAAAAAAAAAAAAAACAACGGGTAGAAAGAATGAAAGAAAAAGAAAAGGAAAAGTTGAAACTGTATAAATCTTGAGCGTTGGCTTACTTTATTCAGCATCACTTGATATGATGCTGAAATAAAATATTCACTTCTTGGCGGACAATAAGATTGAATTTGATTCTCTCTCGGTTTGAATAGAAATTCCTGGATTATTCGCAGTCATCAATGTTTCCTTAACACGAACGCGTGTCGTCGGCTTGCATGTGGGTCATCGACGAGAACCGTGGAAACGTCAACACAAAGTGGCATTTCTACTGAAAGCTCTCGGCCTGTCCTCAACATCTGTCCTTTAACTGTCCTCCGGTGCAACTCTTCCGTGCCTAAAATATTCAACTTCCGCAGTGACCCCGGTGTATACGACGGATTCAGCGACACTCGAACGTATCAGCGAGTCAAAGCATCAATACTGAAATATTTACTCCCGCATTACTGTCACAGACCGTCGTGAAAATTCCCGCACGAATTCAGATGTTACTTTTCGCCATCTGAAAAAAAATTTTTTTCAAAAGATTTTTTTTTCAAGTTCTTTTTTTTTGCCCGTTTCTTTTTATTTTTCCACCGGTTTATCTATCAGATTGCATCACGCGACTGAAAATCCTCCGACGGACTATTACACTTTTTCCGCGAGTGCTCCACACGGAGGGAACATTTTTGCTTAAAACAATCGCCGAGCTGTATCAACATTTTCGCACCGATGTCTTTTGTAATGCTAATGCAAGTTGCTGAGGAGTGCGATTTGCATGGGAATCCGCTCGATTAACCTTAATGTAATGGATATGTTTCTGATATTTATAATTCAAGTGACGCCAGGTAACTTTGTTCGTCGCGTAAGTGGCAGTGCTCGGATACCATTGGGGACGCTTTGGTTCTGTAAATGATTGTTACGTTTAGACATAAATTTTGATCATAATGCGTGTAATTGTGAATGCAATTGAGCGCATGAAATAATAAGACCCCGAATGAAGGTTTTCGCGCTTTTATATTCGCTGTTTCCTTTATTCCGCCGTAATATTTTTCAATAAAAAAAAAGAACAGCAACACATAAAAGGTTTCATTGATGTAAAAATTCAATCATAAATAAACAGGATACTATTCGTTTATTTATATTCATCGAGTCTAATGGATATTTTGTTCATAAAATTGTTTATGCATTTTTTACACTTTTTTCTTCAGTTGAATAAATAATCGAAAATAAAATCCCCCTTTTGGAATTTCCTTTTCTTCTCAATAAATTAGCTTGATTGAATTTTTTATTACATTTTGCTCGTATGGTTTTTGATATTTTGTATAGCCGCGGTCGTTGTCCCTGCCACACGTCAATTTCTTTGTCTGAAACAAACCAAAATAGCCTGATGAGAAATTGGAAAATTGGAAACGATTTAAATCAATTGAGTGACTGCACCGTGCGACGATTAAGGTACCCAAAATAATACCCACCGACTAGTACCCCGATAGAAAGGCAAGTAGTTTTGTTTTGAAGAGTATATTTTAGCTTAATTGAAACAGTATAACTGCGACTGGTGGCGCTGTCAAACGATTTCACAGTCAGCTTGACTTCGGTCTTGGACGCGTTGATGGCGATGCATCGTTACAGAAAATTAATGGACAAATGGTTATGCAGTCGCATCCTAGTTCTCAGCGCACGTCAGCCAACTGCGACAATATACGCCACTTTGTTCGTATAAACGCCGCTGGGATGGCACCATCGTGAACGAAATGACGCTTGCAGCAACCCCAGTTAGGATCATTTCCTTGTCATTATCTGGGCCAACCGTGTTTCCAAATATTTATCGTCTTGGTACGCGTCACAACCCAACAGTGTCATGCCAAATGTTGAGATGCTTGTAAACCGTGAAATGTATACGCATTAAATGTGTGCTCTTTCGGTCTAGGATAAATAAATGACACAGTTTTCGATTTATTAGAATTACGCTGACTGGATGAAAGGTTTTGTTGATTTTTCGAAAATGGGCGTGCTGGTGTTGTGTCGCCGCTTGGATGCGAAACCAGCACCCGGTCACGAGTCAGACCCCCTGGATTGCCTTTGTTGTTAGTTCCTGCCAGATGGAAGAGAATTGACCACAGTTAACTGGTGTTTTCCTTGTTGTCACTTTTTAGAATCACGTTAAAGCTTCGTAGCGACATGCGAGAACATTGTCCTAACGTCAGCGAACCAACGGTGGGATATAGTTTAGTGGGAAAACAAGTTAAGAGTTTGTAATAGCAGGCTGAAATTTGATTAACATTGTCATCCAAAGTTAAATGAGGTTATGCATGGTACTTGTAACAGCCTCAGAAGAGGTGCAGATAAAATTACACTTTCAGCTGTATAAGTGTCTGATTGTTTTTTGCCAATTAAACGAACGGTTGGATCTTTTTCTGAACTATGAAATCTATAAATTTGAAAATAGAGAATAATAGAATATTTAATCGGTACTAAGAATATAAAACGTCAGAGATTCTTCAAAAATTGTTTTTGAGCTGCCAATCTTGATAGCCTCAGTTTTATTATTAATTATTCATTTTCATGTAATTTATGTTTTATCTGATCTAAAAAATGTCACTAAAGTTGTCGGTTATTATTCCAAAAAAAACTCCAACAGATTTTCGAGTTTAATTAAAAATAATAATTCCATCACGGTGTGACAAAGAAAAAATTTTTCTCGCAAAGATTTTATCAGGAAAGTCAGCATCTGAATGACGATGAAAAGCCTGTCCAATGTACGACGATGAAGAAAAAAAGTCATTGCGTGATTGAATTTTGTCTTAGGTCTGGCGTATAACTTGCAATGACACTATCGATCGAAAGCGCTCGCATCGGAATAAAGGATTTAATCGAAACGAACGAAGGGTGTAGATGCTAGACTCATTCTTAATTAGATGTTTGACAGCGCGGTGACTCGCAAACAGCTCACGATTTATCCCGCTGTGATTAATGAATTTGCCGAATGACGATCCACTGTCGAACAGCAAATTACAGAATTTGTGTTCAAGATAAAAGTACGAAATAACGCAAAAAATGGTAGGAACAAAAATACATGATCAACTCCGACAAGTGAAGTGATAATACGAGATTGAATTATAAGAAAAAAAAATTAAACATTTAATCTTGTAATTTTGATAATAACATTTATGCCAAAAAATCAGAGTAAAATGTAATAAAGTTGAATTTTTTTGATTTCGTAATAATTGAAAATGAAAAACTCTAAAAGATTGACTGAAAATAAAAAGATTGAATTATTTAGGATAGTTCACGGTCCGTCAATTGAATTTGTTTTGCATTCTTCATCGATTTGAATTTGTGAATAAAACATTATGTCTGCATAACCATGCATTTACTTAGGTTTTCTCCGGTCGATAACACCGTGCAGCGAGAAAAAAAGTGAACGTTCCACATAATAACAACATCTTGAAAAATATAGTTGGCGATAAAATGACCAGTGGATGCAAAATCAAGTGAACATATTTCGATTATTACACGATTATAAATCATTCACCGTTTAGTCGCGGAATTTATTCGACATGCGATATGTCTATACTTTTACTTGTAAGACATAAATAATTTCCTTTGTTGGAAAATGACAACTTGCAACCGAACTCCATTATTGAGTAATTATGTAGATCGAGGTATTGAATGGTATCTCCTAAGAAGTCGAACAGACGTTCTTAAATTAATTTGCAATTTGATAAAACAGATAGAATTGCAATTTATAAACTAGTCTGTTGTTTAATAAATTGAAACCAGTCGCTGTAACAAAATTGTACACATTTTTATCGGTCTGCAAATTGGAGCGAACGAGAAAAGAATGGAGGGGGATATACTGAACAATATGTAAAGATATTCTATAACACGGCGTACTTTCATTAATAAGAAATAATGAAAGTGCGTTGGGTCTACAAATTGCATTGTACAAAAGTGTTCGTTTCATTGTCATCTGTCTTTTTCAAGCCCATGTTGAATGTAAACACTGGATCAATCACGTTTGCACCTGCAGTTATAAATGTGCATTCGTGATTTAGTTAATAGTTAAAGAAAAAGTCATAGAGTTCGGATTAGCGATTCAAGAGTCAACGCAACGCCTTTATGCTTTCAAACACCTAGCCTCTTTCACCAGCCGGTATAAAAGAATTCCCGACCAAAATATAGACAGATGTTTGAAAATATTCAAATATTGGTACATTATTTTCTAGAACGTTGCCTTTTTTTCCTCTCACCAAAAAGTGTCATCAAAACTTTCTCTTCTCTTTGGGCTCCATGTGCCGAACATAAATCGTCCAATACAATCGTCAGTTAGTGAATTCGTCTTTTTTTTTTATTTTCCAATGCAAAGTCCGCTCTCAAACCTTCGGATGAAACATTCACACTTCTCTCTAATAAAAATTCACTTTTCTCTTCCACCGGACAGAAAATTGCCATCAATATTCCTGATCCGATTTCAAATTGTTTTTAATTATTAAGCTTTTTCTTCCTGTGACAAATCTGATATCGAACCAGATCCGACTTAGACACTATCACGCCTAAATCAGATTTTCTGGAATCTTATATCGCTGGTGATTTAAATCAAATGAGATTACATTGAAAAAAAAGCAACGATAAATCTAGAATCAACAAGCGCATAGTCTTTAATCCTGAATAAATAAAGTGAATCAGAAGAGGCGATGTACAAAAGGATTTTTTTTTTCTGACGCAGTCAAAAGGGGAAATTAGAGGCGAAGAAAAAAAAAGGAACATTCACCGATGGCAAACTCTGACTTTCGCTTTTCAATCATGCTCCAAATATTCACAAAAATCTGACCGCACGTATATAATGCCTCTCATGCAATTTGCTGCCGCGATCTCTATGAATATATTCCAACAATGATCTCTCTCGTGGTATTTATTTTGTGGCCATTCCCATTATCATAACGGCCCAGTCTTGTGCGGTGGAAAATAATAAAATTCGAAAAGGTGTGTGTGTGTGCAGGTACTCGCCGCGCGGCACCGACGCTCTCGACTTTTTCGGGACGAGTGTATCTTTGAGGTTGGAAAAAAAAATTTCTGACAGGGTGAGGATCCGACGTATTTCTGGGGTGCCTATTTTGACACGTTCCCCGTTGTTCAAGGCATTTGGTTTTCGCCCAAAGTCAGCGGGGCGCCCTGCACGGGCAAAACAAAAATTGTAGTCCTCGTGGCTGGTTCCGAGTAACCATCCGGCCCTACGATCGTCGGACTCGATATTGTCTCGTTGTTGTCACCTGGTGCCCACGACGACATAAAATATGAGAGCCGGCAGGAAACTGGCTGTGCGTGTATAAACGGCGCTAAACCGACGTGTAATACAAAAAGAGCTTACACGCTATCGCTCCGGAGCGCTAATAAGCGGACAAAGAAAAAAAAACCCACGAACAGGGAGTGATTTCATGAAGAGAGAGAAAAAAAAGGATGGAATCGATTGCACGACGCGTTCGTCAATAGTCGGATGACTCTACGGGTTGAATGAACACCATTTTTCCAGCCGTACAAATATTGTGTCTTCCCGCGGCGAAGCTAATTTATGGCTGCTGAAGTTAATGTCATTGTTTGGGACCTATAAATATGGGCGCTGCTCGAAAATATCGAACGTCATCTAACCGGACGGGCTCCGAACTTTCGGGAGGTGCCAATTCGTTACGTTTACTGTTCGATCTTGTATTTTTCTATTTTTCCGTGCGCGATCTTAGACTTTTTTAACCTGCCGAGCCGCCCTGACTTGTTATATTTATTAGGGCAGTTTTGAATCTTCTAATTTACTCGTCAACGTTACAGCTATTGGTTTTCTGGCGACCCATTTGTAATGACTCGGGAATTTTTTTTCACGTTCTTTCTTTTTGTTCCTCTCTTTCCAGAACAGAGCTTTTTGTTTCCAATGCTTTTTAAAAGTTTTATGAGGTCAGTATATTTTGGGTACCCAGCGACCCCAAAGACTGGAATTATAATTCTAATTGGATCATTGTCGAACCTTTTTTCCCCGGAGGCACTGACCGGTGCTCTGGTATTTAAAAAAAAAACCTGTGTTTTATCTTGGGTAAATATTCAATTTCACTTTTCATTAACGTCAAGTGTTTAGATAATAAACCGACGTCTGATCGCTTATCTAAATTGAATCAGCTATTTTTATAAATGCTCTGGTGTGGCATTGTGTACCGTTATCAAGTGACCAAAGATGCAAGTTGGGCAACTTCGTTCGAGCAAAAAAGTATACTCCATTTTACTCCGTCTTATGTCAACATTTTTTCTCAATTTTTATTGCACTAAATTGATAATGTTGGGGAAAAAGAAACAGCCAAGTTTTAGCATATTTGACTATTGGTTAATTTTGCGTGGATCGTAACGCAGAACACATAAAATCTTTGTGTACTTATCTTACGACTATATGAACTTGGTTCTTATATACAAGGTTGTGGGTTTAAACACTTAGAGTATTGATATTTTAACGGTATATAATTATGGGTTCCTATTTTCTCTCTATGTTCAACATTTTGCAGAAAATTAAAATTGTTCAATTATGTTTATGAAAATAAATATTTATACTTGTTTTAATTAGTTGATGTGACGGTTTCATAATATTGATTATGATTTTTTCTTTTTTTACTTATTCAAATGACTTGATGTCCAATTGATCATAGTTGACGTTTGATTAAAATCCGATTAGAATTGATAACGATCACAAGAGCAACTGGACTACAAGATAATTAATATTCAATACGTGTAATGACTAAATTGGACATTTGAATAGCAAACGACTTGCAACAAGTTTCGTTTTAATATCGGGGACCTCTGAAAATAAATTATCAACTCGGTGTTATATTCATATTACAAATGAAAAAGGTACACCTTTTATGCAGTTTACGTAGACCTGTTCATGTTTACTTAAATGCTTACCACTCAAGATATTTTGTCACGTCTCGTTGCAAATTATTACTTTTGCCAAACGACCGTCTGCTGGTACACGGAATGTATCCCCGGAGAATATTTGCTCGTCCTACGAGCAAGTTCAGGTATACGCGATACAGTCCGCATTGTGACTGCATTTTCGTAAATTTCATTACAGCGTGAAAGCCGAAAAAAAAATAAAATAAAAAAGAAGACACCGTTTTGTATGTCAGCAAATGTTTGCTAGATGATATTTTTTTTAACCGTTCGCTGATTTATGGTTTGTTTATAACCAGAATTAGCCATAAAATTCGTTTGCTTTGACACTTGGGACTCGCTCGGCTGATGAGACCTTTTCGGTTCATAACTTGGCTTTATGTTCCGAATCTTCTCCTGCAGCGGTGTAAAACAGATTGCATAATTTTCGACGCCTGTGTTCCAGCTATTGTTCAACTGTATTACTAATATTGCGATGTCATATAGAATGTGTTACGAGCACTGCAATTATGTTCAGCTGTTTTCTTTTTTTTCTTTTTTTTTTTATTAGAAGCAACAAAAAAAATCAAAGAAAACTCTGAACCTTTTTGTTTTTACAAAAAGCTCTTGGAGTAGTTATACCTTTTATTGAATGTTTAAGTGATCCTTGAATAAATTCGTGAATATTACAGCAAAAGCATCGTTATCAAAAGACTAAGGGTTTTTCAGCAGCAGTTTTGATATTTTATTTAAGTTGAACAACTAGAAAAAGCTTTTTTCATAAAAGAAATGATCGAATTGAATATTTGAAAGTTGAGAGTGCAAACAATCGCAAATTCTTTTTGTTTTATGCCACTTTGAAAAAAAAAAATTACGATCAATAAATCATGACAGGACTCTGAGAGAGAGGTTACAAATTTAAAGTTCTCCGGTCGGACAGGAAAACTATTTTTTTAATCCCAAAAAATGTTTGTTTTTTGACGTTGGAGTTCGAGTTGGTTATTTTTGATATATAAAATGGTCTTCGGTTATGATGGGAAAAACAAAAAAAACGTAACAGGACTTTAGCTCGAATTTAACTTTTGACTGCAAAGTTGGAATCCGCTTAAGTCGTTGTATGCTCTTTGAAGGCGTCAGGATTTTCGTTTTACGGCATTACTTGATGCGAGCTGTCGTACTGGTAATGGCACCGACGACAATAAGAATACGGAATCCCCGTCTCAACGCTTTCAGCCTCGCTCGGCCGCCACACTTTTCCATCCTATCCACTTTTTCAATTGAGTCATAAACGGCCGAACAATGTTTTGAATCTGTGACCATAAAGGAATTTGCATGCGTTGTTCGGCAACGTTCTCTCGCTCCCGATATGTTTACAATGGCAATGCCCAACAGCTGTCGATATTTTCTGCAAACCCGGCGGCTTTTTTAAGAAAAGCGTTATCCCCGGGAAAAGATTAAAGAGAATTTCGAAAGAGAAATTTTAACTAGAAAAAAAAGAGACGCTGCGCAAAGTTTCCTGGTGACAGACATCGCACTCAGAGAAATGTGCCGCTCCAGTTTATAGTGAGAAAAGTTGTTAAAAAAAAAGGTGTAAACTTTTCCATACGCTGAGTTCGAATACGAATTTTACTTGGGAAATTACTTTTTCGGTTGACTTTCTTTCTTATTTCATTATGGCCTGCATTTGACAATGTTAGGGTGAAATGGGAAAAGGCTTTTCTCATTTCATAAGTGTTTCGGACAGCAAAAGTCTTTATTCGTACAGATGAAACCAGACAATTTCATTTTAGATAGAGATAATGCAAAAATATATATAAGAAAAAAGCTAAACAATATCTCCATAGTTCATAAAGATTTAAAAATAAAAATTGCAGACAATGGAATAAAAAATATTATCTAGCAAATTTGATGTCCGTAAACACAAGGCCATTTTTTTGTTGCCCCATTTTAAGTGCAGATTTCCTTTCGGCAATTATCTAAATTGCAGTTCAATGGGCAGTGAAATATATCGCAACGAAAATATATTCGCAATCAAAAAATGTTTACTCAAGCATCACAATCAGCCGGCGTTTTATTATGTTCTAAAACAAACGTGCGTGCCTAAATTGTGCCAACTCTAGGATGTTATTAGCAGTTGTTTATAATTCGAGCGTAACTGAATCATTTAACCGACGGCGGTTGCGAACAAAAGAATGGAATCCCAGGAGTTGGCTGCATTATTCAAACTTGATCATAAAAACGTGCCAAATATCAGAACCGAGAGATGTGTTTCATTCAGAAGGGAAAAGGCTAGTTCTTGATATCCCGTTCCCCCTTATCGAACTTCGGAGATCTCATTACACATTTAACGCCCAGGCTGAAAAATACGAGCCACAAATGTGCGATCTTGCGTATCCCTCAAAATCGATCCCGAATGACATCATATCGCAGCAAATTGCACCCAATAATCATCCGTCTCTGTCATTGGTCCTGGCGTTTCTCACGTATCAATTTTTAATTACATCATGTCCCACGTTGAGAATTGAACGTCAAAAGTAGTGTTACGTTATTTTGAAAGAGAAAGAAAGTGTACAGTTTTTTTTTTCCAATGATATTAATTTTATGGACAGAGTGACACTTTGATTTTTCGACTTTGATTCTTCTTTAGATTGATAGTTATTCTAATGATATTTATGTTAATAGGTCATTTTCATCTGTTTTTCTCTCGCCGTGATGGTACAAGTTTTTTTTTCTCGAGAGATGTTTAATTAATGGAGTGAATTTCCTCCGATTCTCAATATGATTTCACGATGACATACAAAAATCTGTTATTATTGTACTATGGAGTCGAGTATGTAAAAAATTGTAATGACATTTTTCATTGAATGAGAAAATGTAAATGGCTTGTTTATAATGTTGGGATAGAAGTATGCGACCTCTTTTTGGTGATGCTTTGGTGGATCGGTCTGTTTTGACTGGTTTAGAAAGTGTGTTTGCAGTCAAGTCACACGCAGCATTGTTTTACCGGGATGGTAAAAATGAATGAAGATCATAAAATTTGGTGAAAAACCTCGACTTTTTTTTGTCCAGGCGCGTAGAAAGTAAAATCATTGTACCCTTGAAAAATATTGGTTTTAGAATCTTGGGTAAACAGGGAACAATTTCTAAACTGTCGGTGATGTTACTGATCTTATCGACGAAGAATGTGAATTTTTCTGTTTTCGGAGATAAAAATCTACCGATTCATTGGTAGCCTCAACAGTTTCCATGTACAAGATGTTTTGTGCCTGACCATTAATAATTTTCGGTCCCACACATTTGCGAGTGCGGTTTTCTGTTGACTTAGGTAATTTGGAAGGTATCAATGCGACAAGACGCGGCGGAAGGAAAATTTTCTGTGAAAAATTTTTCTATTTGAACAGGCAGTGTATACAGCCTCTCGAGAAGAAAAGCACCTTGTCATCACAGAATGTACTTTACTCTTTCAGAAGTTGAAAACAAGCTTTATGCATTGATGCAAAAAGACAGACGATACCTTAATCAAACAATTTTTTCTTCTGAATTAAGTACTGCGGATTAAACAATGTGATCATACAATTTGTATCCAAGGAGTTCTTGCGGCTTGGAACAATTTGTGCGGAAGGTCATTTTCACAGCGCCATTGTTTGGATGAAATGAAGGGCAGCGGTACAGCTGGGAAGTATACGGAGCGCCAGGTACATTTTTGCGATACCCTTACCTTTTTACCAGGTGCAATTTTAACTAATGATAAACACAAACATTTTCCTACGCACTCTGCGGGTTAAGGACAACCCGTTATACCAAAATGAAATACAACTCGACTTGTTTAGAAACTCTTGTCAATAAATAACTGTTTTTACAAAAGTACATAAACGTTTCCGTCTGTTTTTATATTTTCCTTCTACCTGATAACAAGCTTTGTTTGCACGTTTTTAAAAGTATTTTCAATAACATTCTTTACTTTTCAGCTTGTGTATTGATTTTTTTTTATATTTCAATATTCACTCAACGTTTACAGAGCACCTGCCAAGCTAAGTGTCGTAACATCAAGTGATGAGAAAAAAGAAAAAAAAAAAGGTTTCGTTTGAAAAAAAATTTTATCCTCCAGTACAGAAACTGAAATCAAAATCATAAAGTCGGTTTCATCTTCCCTATAAAGGAAAGATGAAAAGAACATTAATATTAGAGACCTGATTAGTTATATTATCGACCTGTCTTCATCACACTTGTCACACTCAAGTGACCGTGATTATTCCATTATTCCTACGTCGACTTCGCTCTGGACTACGGACCGACAAATCCCACTTTATTGAGAACTGCAACATTTTTACAAAAATCCAATACAAAAGCGGTTCGCCGACGTTTGGTCGTCAGAACCCAATCTGCATTTAGAATATTTTCCACAATGCTTGTCACTATTAGGCTTCCTCAAAATCTTTTGCCAGTGAAACTAGACAAGACTAATGATTTCAAACGAGCCGCGTACGGTTCTTTCGAAAAGAAGAGAAAAAAAAATGAAGGGACTCGACCGTCCAGGGCAGCAGGTCTAAAAGATGCAACACTGTCGTTGAACGAAACGCGCCGAGAAAGTGGACACTCGCGGCTAGAATAAACTCGTTGTGTGGGCTGCTTTTCCAGTGAAATTTTTTTTTTACGATACACATTTTTCCTAGCGGACCCATCCTTCGGCAGATGGGATGAAAGATTCAACGAAAATTAAGAAACAATCTCTGAAACAGGAAACAAACGAAAAACAAATTGATTGAGATTAAAAAAAAGAGCATGGTAAAATTTTATTCACGGTATCGGGAATGATTGAACAAAAATATCCACAGGTGGGTTTCAAGTAAAAGCGAAACAGTACACCTGTTTAATCTTGATTAGCATGGGAACCGTTGAACTGAGACTGGAGAGGAAATGATTTTTGTTATCCGACGCTGTGACTTTGATCGCGGTCGCGCTCTCCGGGAGAGGGCATTGCGCTGCGGATGTGAGGATCGCTCGGCCAAATGGAAAAGCTGGAGTCACGCGACGTGCGCCCGCACTTATTTATTTTTTTTATTTTTTTGTTTCTCGAGCGCATTAACTTAACGCATAAAAGAGTTGGAAACACCGGGGCGGTCTGCCGAGGCGGATCTCGTTGAAAGCTCCGCCCGACAATACCCACCTCTGCGAGACTTCTCACTGCACACCGCCGACCACGTCGTTTATTTACTTTTGCTTATCGTTTTACGCACTTCACGTGCGCCCCACGATAAACCAGTTACGCGCTGGAGTAGGCCGTCAAGACGGCACGACATCGCGCGATACCGAGCAGAGCGCTCGTACAGGCCGGATATCTGATGTCCTCTTCGGTCCCCAAATGAACCGACGTCATTCCGAATGATTGCAATCTGGATGTTTTCTGGAATTCGAAAAGACAAAAAATTGTAATTAGTTACACTTGTCGTTTGAAAACTTTTGGAGTAATCAGTTTCAGGATTTATTTTATTTAGATTAGCCTTTCGTATTTTCAGAACACCGTGGCGTAATTAGAAAATGATCCTAATCAGGAAGCAATAAACATTTGATTTGCTTGTGATTAAAGTTTGGCCATCAAAGTTCATTTTATTACTAAATTCATCTTCGTAAAGAGTTTATCGGAAAATTTCTCTATTTTTTGTTTGAGGAGAAATTTTATAAGCAAACTTTCAATAGTCATAACTCTATTTTGTACTTGTTCTTGATGTCAATTTTAACTATATTTTTTCCCTTCATTTTCTGCTTTTTACACGTTGCTTTTTTCAATATAACTACAAACTATTTTCCTATCGTAAACATTGGGTTATTGATATTATAAATCATAAAAATGAAATCGACACTTGTAAATACAAGTGTAATCCCAAATGAAGCACGTTGGTATTTTGTGAAAAAGTATATGAGATTTTTTTCTAAAAATTTTTCGAGATCATTCCACGTTATGACCAAAACATATAGATAACTGTACAGAAAGTATAACAGAAATGTGAGAACTGAAATTGTAACCTGTCACTTTTTACGTTTTCCTAATCACATAAAAACGTGCGACTTATCAATAAATGTCAAAACGAGAGATCCCGTTCGCCGACTGAATTTCAAGATCTCACGTCTATTTTATCAGCAACGGCCTTTGCAACCACCCACATACTTTGATACCACAAAGGACATCTCATCACAAACAAGCCGTGTCCGAATTCTCGGTTACATTCTTTTTTCTTTTCGTTATAAATTTTTCTCCGTAATCTTGTTTTTTTTTTCCTCGCTGTTTTATGCCACCTTTTGAAGTTGACGTGTTCGCCCGAATTTGTTCAACTACTAGATTGGAGAAGTCCTCGGAAAAAGTCATAGAAAAAGTCTCTCGCGCATAATCATGACTATTTTTGAACGTCAAATTGACATCCGCATTGCGCGAGAATCTCTCTTGTTCCAGCTATTATTCCATTCATTCTGTGTCGACGCAGCTTGATGCCTCGATTGACGCCGACGTCTACGGTCCGCCGCAATTCGATCCGGTCGTCCCAATGCTTATAAAAGGGTTAAATCCGTGCGATCGGTTCATTAGCACATTATCGCCCGCTGAGGTCGAATTATTCAATCGATCCTTTTTATTTTGTTCCACTTTCTATGATCCTATGCATTCATATTTCTTTCCACTCTCCGACGTTTTATTTTTTTTTTGCATCATGCCTCTTATGTACGCAAACTTCGGTAGTATTTGAAAAAGAAAGAACACTCAGCAATTGACCCTCCACGGAAAAAAGTACGCTTTTTACCGTTATATATTTACGCGAGCAAAAAATTCTCCGCTTTTATTCCCGTCAAATTATTTCTGATTATAAACTTGGTATCGATTGTTTACTTTATTGCTTATCAAATTAGTTTTTACTTTGACTCTTGTACTTTTGTCTTCCTTTTTTTTTTCTCATCAACTTTGAATTACAATGTTATTATAATTGTAATCTACTTTTGCTTACAATTCTTTGTGTATATTAATTTTATGCACTTTTTATTGGTGTTGCAATGATACAAAGATTATACACGCTCAATTGAAGGACGCTTAAATTTGGATCTAATTGAAAATTCCCCAACATTATTGTACTCTCGACTCTTTTGAAAACAGTTGCCTCGAGTTCTTCAAGTACTGATGCAAAAAAAAGAAACCTACACGTAAAAAAATTAGCAAGGGGTATTCCCCAAGTTCCGTTATATGGATTTAATCAACCGCACGGGCCGGTTGAAGTTTTAAACTGGGCCCTACAAAAGGGGACAATTTTGCACCCCACTGCGTCGCATAGGGGTCTACACGAATGCTACTATTGGCTGTTACGAATAAGGCCAATTTCGCCATGTCCGATAAAATAAATGTATTAGAAATATATATTTTTCTATCACAGAGAGTTATGTTTTGAACTCGCCATACGGCAGAATGGAACAAAAAATATGATGAATCGCAACCAACAATCATCTCTATTAATCTCAATTCGTCGAATTTTCATAACTGTGCTATTCAAAGAAAAACGTTTTGTGAAAAGTAACTTGACGTGCGGCTGTCAAGGAATCCTTTTCAGTAATAGAAAAGTCAACTCCGTTATTTGAATTCGTATACGTCGATGGTATACCTTGCCAGTCAAATTTTATCGACAAAAATATTCTTGTTTGTGAGATTCCGAAGATGAATCGAAGGCGGCGAGTTTGAGATGTTGAAAACGATAATAACATCGGTTTGGATGTTAATATAATTGTAAAGCACGAATCAATGAAACAATGAGTTCACAAGTAATTTATGCATATCAGTTATCTGAAAAGACGTTTCGTATCATATACGTGGGTGAATTTCAATCATAACGGGTAATCGGTATTTAGCATACGAAGGGTGGGCGTGGATGTTACGAAACTTGCATCTTAGCTCGTCATCGATGGTCATTTTTCGATGATGAAAAAAAAAAGGAAAAACGCATTATTTACAGAAACATTTTGACGTTCTAACAAAGGCGGAGTCAACGTTGAGTTCATTAATTTTGTTACTTTTTAATAGTTGAAAGTTTTTTTTTTTTTTTTCATAAATTTTTGTCGCGGTTAGAAAAATGAAATTTGACATGCGCATAATCCGATGTGGTGTGAACCTTATAGTATTATGCGATGTACAATCCGATTGTAATATATATTCATCGCATTCGATTCATATACAGTTACAAACTCTTATTAAAATGTGGTGACCCTTTGAAAAAGATTCTACATTGGGTTCCACATTTGAGGGATCATGTTCCGAATACGAATAAATCGGAAAGTCTTATTTGTACAGTTGGACATGTCACACAGATGGTGCGTGGTTCTGTAACAAATCGGCCCTTCCATTTTTAATCCTGAACACCTTTCTTATTTTCAGACTGTCACTCCCGTTGCGAGAAAAACAATAGACGCTTGATTGGGCTCTTCGACTTTTATTTTCATGCAAAATGATGATTTTTAAGTATGACAATTTTTTTGTAAATTTTTTAAGAATTAATTTTTTTATTTTTAATTTGAATAACAAATTTTTTAATTTATTTATTGCTTTGACACGTAAACAATTTTTCAATTAAAAAAATGAGTTGCTGAAATTTGTCCGAAAGAAATGCGATAACAATGATAAATTCGAGCAGTAAATTCCACACGAAGTGCGTTGCGGAGTCTGCCAGTTTATACACGTTCCGCTAGTTGTTTCCAAGCACACAATTCGTTCGCAGCTTGTGCAAAAACAACTTCTAGCCTGATTCACACTATTTTCTTTTCGTCGTTTACTCAAAATAATAACTAAGTTGTACAAAAATAAATGTTATTAATGCAAAAAGATAAAAAATAACAAAATTATTATTATTAAATCTTTTTATTCATTTTATTTTACCAATAAATACATTTCAACTTCCGACTTGATGAAAGATAAAGCTTTTCAAATAAAATTTCAAAAATATAATCAACTAAAGCTTTGTGTTATACTTATTTCCTTGATATTTTATGAATATAAATTTCATTCGTTGAAAATGCAATTAATTAAATGAACAATATTAAATTTCAACATACGTCATGGAATATTGTGAAACATATTCATTTTTACAATAATACAAAACTGGTAATAAAAAGAATTTGAAACAAGCATAAATTTATGTTATTTTAATTAATTGAAAGTCGATAAACAATTCTTTTTATAACAAATGATATTATTTGCATCCAATCTACAAACGGAAGATATAAAAAAAGTCTGCTTTGTAAATCAAAGGAAATTCATAGACATGCGATAAGAGTCCAAGCTAATCGGAATGGCAAAGCGTCAGCGTCGCGTCGACTGATGAATGGCATAAATATAAATTAGGCCGTTCTTTTTGTCGCGAAATCGTGACAAGATCGTTCAGGACGTCTAATGCATCTATGCGAGGAGACTCGAGGCTGAGATTCGTGTGGGTGTAGGTAGCGGTCAGGACCGATTGGTAGTGTGGATCGCACAATTTGCCACGGGTAGGGATGGGTTGTTTGTCACGGAGGGGGAACCCCCGAGTTGAAGTAGGGAGAGAGAATCCACGCTGCCAGTAACGTTGCTCGCAGCCCGCTGAGCGCTCAGTTTGTCCTCGGCTCTGACGAGGAGCGTGGCTCTTCCGCTCCGGTTCCGCGCGCGTTAATTTCGTCAAGTTTCCCAAGACCCCGTCTTCAACTGTGGTGAAAACTTTTACCCCGATAAATGGAATCGCGTGGAATACAATAGTTCTACGAAACAAGAAGAAGAAGACGAAGACGAAAAATAAATAAAAGAAAATAATCTTCAAGTTGTTGAATGTTCAGTGAATTGTGCGGGATGAGAACAGTGTTGGGATCAATTTGGTTTGTTTTGTGATGACCAGAGGAGGCACCGTAAGATGGATATACGACGGCTGTTGCTGATCGGGATCGGCGTTTGCTTCGTCAGCGCCAACCCGGAAACACCGCAAGGATGCGCGTGGAGGAAAGAAGGAGAGGCGCACAACGAGTCGCTGGTCTGCCGACTGGAGAGCATCTTCGATGCACCTGCCGTGCTCGGTAACCTCTCGACCTCGCGGGCCGACTCCGTGATCTCGCTGGGCCTGGAATGCAACGAGGTTCCGTTGTTCGCGAGTCGGCTCGACTCGCCGAGCGCCGATGATTTCTACTTGGCTTCTCTCCCACGGCTCGAGAGGCTCCGCATAGACGACTGCAAGATGCGCTATCTGGCCGCCGGGGCGTTCGTCTCCTTCAGCAATCTCAAAAGCCTGCTGGTGAGGTCGCGCAACGGCGACTGGTCCTCGGTCGCGATGGAACTCAACCGGGACGCGCTCCGGGGTCTGCACTATCTGCGACACCTCAATCTCGCCTACAACAACATCTGGAGCCTGCCGGTGGACCTGCTCTGTCCCGTTGCGACGACGCTTCTCACGCTCAACGTGTCGCACAACCAGCTGCAGGACACCACGGCGTTGGGCCTCTCGCAGACCTTCAAACCCTGCGCCAGCTCGCTCGAAGAACTCGACCTGAGTCACAACGACATCAGTGCCCTAAACGACGGCAGTCTCAGCGGCCTCAAAAGTTTGACGATTTTGAAGCTCGAGAACAACGCGATCGGCGCGGTGGGGGACCACGCGTTCGCCGGCCTCGACTCGCTGAGGTCGTTGAACATGTCCAGCAACAAGCTCGTGGCCCTCCCCCCCGATCTTTTCAATAGGACGCGCGAGCTCAGGGAGATTATACTCAGCAATAATTCTCTCTCGATTCTCGCGCCGGGTCTGCTCGACGGGCTCGAGCAGCTGCAGAACTTGGACCTGAGCAACAACAAGCTCACGAGCCAGTGGCCGACGAATCGGGACATGTTCGCCCGTCTCAGCCGGCTGGTCTCCCTCGACTTGTCTTACAACGCTTTAAAAAAAATCGACGCCAACGTGTTTCGGGGCCTGATCGAGCTGCAGGTCCTCAGGCTCGAGCACAACGAGATCAGTTTCATGGCGGACGAGTGCTTCGAGACCCTGCGAAACCTGAGATCGCTCACGCTCTCGCACAACCGGCTCGTCAATTTTGACGCGAAGCATTCGGTCGGGCTCAACTCGCTCACGCAACTCTTCATCGAGGACAATCGGCTGCAGAACGTCCATCCGGAGGCGTTCGCGAACCTCAGCGCCCTTCAGGACCTGTCGCTGAGCGGAAACCAGCTGAACGAGATCCCCGTTGCCGTCAAGAGGTTGCGCTCGCTCAAGACCTTGGACCTAGGCAATAACCAAGTGAGCATCATCGACGACGACTCGTTCGCGGGCCTCGAACAGGTGTACGGGCTCCGAATGGTGGACAACAAGGTGGAGAACATCTCGCGGCACGCGTTCACGGCCCTGCCGGCGCTCCAGGTGCTGAACCTCGCGAGCAACAGGCTGCGTCACATCGAGCAGAACGCGTTCGCGAAGAACGCGTGGCTGCAGGCCATCCGGCTGGACGGCAACCAGCTAACCGAGATCCGCGGAGTGTTCGCCAACCTCTCGTCGCTCGTCTGGCTCAACGTGTCGGACAACAAGCTGCTGTGGTTCGACTACAGCCACCTGCCGCCGAGTCTGGGCTGGTTGGACATGCACTCGAACCAGATCAGCGAGCTCGGCAATTTCTACTCCCTCGGCGGCAACCGCATCCAGATCGAGATCCTCGATGTGAGTCATAACAGGATCACTGAGCTTTCGGACGTCTCGCTGCCGAACAGCATCAAGACCGTGTTCCTGAACAACAACAAGATCCGTAACGTCGCGCCCAATACTTTTTTGCAAAAAAATCAGCTGGAAAAGGTGGTGCTGTCCGGTAACGAGCTCCAGCACTTGGAGATAACAGCCCTCAGCCTGCAACCGGTGGCGAGCGCTCGCGAGCTGCCCGCTTTCTATATCGGCGACAATCCCATCCTGTGCGACTGCACGATGGAGTGGCTGCCGCGAATCAACGATCTCGCGCGAGCCCGACAGCACCCGCGCGTCATGGATCTCGATTCCGTCACTTGCGAGATGGTGCACGTCCGCGCCACACCTCGGCGACCTTTGCTGTCGCTCCGCACGAAAGATTTTCTCTGCCGATACGAGACACACTGCTTCGCCCTCTGTCACTGCTGCGACTTCGACGCCTGCGACTGCGAGATGACCTGCCCCGATAACTGCTCGTGCTATCACGATCACAGCTGGTCCAGCAACGTGGTCGATTGCTCCAACGCCGGCTACAAGACCGTGCCCGATCAAATCCCCATGGACGCGACCGAAATCTATCTCGATGGCAACCAGCTCGACAACCTCGGCAGTCACGTGTTCATCGGCAAAAAACGACTCGAGGTGCTCTACCTAAACAACAGCGCGATCGCGAGCATCCACAATCGCACGTTCAACGGCGTCGATAGCCTCAAGGTCCTACATCTTGAGGGCAACTCGCTCCGCGAGCTCAAGGGCTTCGAGTTCGATCAGGTGGAGAAGGTATCGGAGCTCTATCTCGATCACAACGCGATCGCCAAGGTTGGCAACACGACGTTCAGGAAGCTCAAGAGCCTCCAAGTGTTGCGCCTAGATAACAACCGGATCATCGACTTTCAACCATGGAGGGACCTCGCCGGGGTCGTCGGCACCGCCACCAGCGTCTCCCTCGAGGGCAACACCTGGAGCTGCGACTGCACCAACGCGGCCCGTCTGCGCGCCTGGCTCGCCGACCACCGGGGCGACACCACCGACAAGATGTACTGTCGCGACGGCATTGAGACGCTCACCCAGGCGATTCGCCGCTGCGGCGACCCCTCCTCCGAGGCGGCCATCTCTCGGGGCATCCGCGAGGGCGGACCCCTGGTCGGCGCCAGTTTCGTACCCCTGTTGGCAGGCGCCCTGGTGGTTGTAATCGCCCTGTGCCTGTTTATAGCACTGGCCTTTGCCTTTCGCCAGGACGTCCGGCTCTGGGCCCACTCCAAATACGGCCTGAGATTGGGCAAAGTCGCCACCCCACCCGACGAGGAACGCGACCGACTTTATGACGGCTACTTCATCTACAGTGAACAGGACGAGGACTTCGTCACCAGATGCATCGCAGCCGAGCTCGAACAAAATGGCCTGGCCCTTTGTCTCCACTGGCGCGACCTGCCCCCATCGCGGCTCCAGGAGACGCTGCCCCAGGCCGCGTCGGCTTCCCGAAGAATCGTCATCGCCTTCTCCCCCATCTTTTTCGCTAACGAGTGGCAGTACCCGGAACTCCGCCAGGCCCTCCGCACTGCCATCGAGGGCATCAGGCCCGCCTCCAGGAGGAGACGGATCATCGTGCTTCTGGCCCCGGGCGCCACGCCACGCGACCCCGAGCTTCAGCTTTTGCTGCAGACCTGCACGGTTATTGTCTGGGGCGAGAAAAGGTTCTGGGAGAAACTGCGGTACGCCATGCCTGACTGCGCCGACAAGCGGAAAGACACCAAGACCCCGACAACAGCCGAGAGAGGGCGTAACGCTGCCCGTTACACCACAACGCCTTCCGTCGTCGAGACCTGGAACAAACCGACGGGCGTCCTGGTGCCCATCCACATCCCCACACCCACACCGACCCAGTCCACGTACGTGAGCTCGGCTTCCAGCAGAACGGAGGACGAGGACAGCGGCGCCGAGCACCAGCACCACGGCGGAGGCTACAGCGCTCTACATGCAAATGCTTCGCAACAGAGACCGGCCAGTCTCTCGTCGAGAGGCAGTCATTTGTACAGCACCATCCCGGAACTTCCATCACACGCGCCACCCTCGTTCGCGCCCATGCCTGTCAATTCTCGTACTTACTTTGTTTGAGAGTAGGCGCGTCCGTTGCCCCCTCCCCCCCAGACGTGACACTGTTTGCTTTAGTTGCAAGACGCGGATTTGCTGCACGCGATGTAAAGTCCATAGTTGTAGCTCCGTAGCAGCTGAAAAAAAAGTCATGGATGAGAAACTGACCTGAACTCCGCTTGTTCGTATTGTGAAAAGAAAAAAAAATTATTTATTAACTTGTAAATATGGACTGATCGAATGGTATTTTGTCCCTCGTCCGCAATCGGTTTCCAGGGGGATGAACCGTTTCGCACAAGTTCAAAATTGTAACCTTCTTGTATATTTATCGGACAATCTTTTGTGATCAAATCTTAAGTTAGGCATTTTTGTTTTATCGGCGGACGTCGAAGGATTATTTGTTATTAGTCAGATCGGCGGGGTTTATATATTTTTTTTTAATATGATAATTTTTTTTCCTTTCATCTCGACCTAAATATTATCACTTCATTTTTTCCGAGTCAATACTTATTTTCAATTGTTTTCATTTTGTTCTAAAAATAGCACCGATCCTCCGGGTTGAATTTGAATCGTGTCGTAACTCGCAGACGTGTGACGATGAGCTTTGTGGATGTTCAAAGGAACATCGCTCTGAAGCGTGTTGTCCTTTTTGAGCGCAAGAAAATTAACTTCAATATCTCATGCAAAAGCGAATGGCTCATTTTCATTTCCGCCCGTTCGCGACTCGCTAATGTTTCTAGGCACCCCCACGTCACCGGCGACTTTCTTTCTTTGTCCGTCGTCTCCTCTCCACGCCTCTTTTTTCGCATCGTTAAACGAGAAAAGTACGCGACAGAGACGAACGATAAAATTCTTTACGACGTCCGTTGCTCATGAAATTCGGCTCGGCGATTCGAAACTAACAACGACGTTTATTTTCCTATAACAGCACGCGCGTCGACGCCCGGTCGCGTAAATAGTTTACAAGTGAAATACTGTTATTAAAGGCAATCACAAATCTGACAGATCTCCTAGCTGTCATAACCATTAATTTCGCGTCATCTTCCGACGAAAAGGTTCGGCCCCGAAATCATTCAATTAACGCAAAAGTTCACGACAAACAAGAATCGAACGTTAATTTATCGCGATTCATTAATTTATTTTTCATTCACGTCAACGTTCGGTTCTTCTTTCATCGTCGAACTCTGATTAATCATTCGTTTTGTATATGTTACATTTGATAATCGCAAAAGGTCGAACCTTTTCAAAATGACTAAATTGCGTTTGATATTTATTTTTTGACTTAACAGAGTTATTATATGTGTATACTCAACGCGAAAGTGCCGTCAGTAAATAGTTGTAGTCTTTCATAGCGTAACTGCACTTAATAAGGCAATTTGTTACAGCGCGGCAATTTACTGAACTTGAATTCTTTTTCCACAGCGATGCGTTGCGGAGCCTGCTTGCACATACCGTTTCGCCATGTAATGATATTTGTGTTAATTATCGCCTCCAACGAGGAAATCATATTAGGTGGGGATTTTCCCATCAGGCTCATCTTTTTTTGCAAATTAATTCATCACTGATTATTCAAATTTTTTCATTATTATTATTGTTCAATAATTTTTTTTCAACGCCGTTTTTTTTTTAATCGTCAGATCCGCACGAACTTTGTCTCACGATACATTGTCCAGCATTGACCGAGAGCGATTAATTCAGCATTACTCAATCAATGAGCCGAACTCTCGCAATCCGTTTGCGAAATTTCGCGCCGCAATTGTGAACAATTAAATCAAATCAATGGAAGTTAACTTGTCATGCAATTTCAAAATGACGCTCGGTTTCTCTCGGCCGATGTCTAACTTGTAACCTCTTCCGTGATGCTTTGATTTGCAACTCGAGATTGAGCGATAAACTGATGACATTCTTTTCTTTTTATCATTGCGGAACAAGTGACGAAAAACTTGGCTGGCAAGACTGCGAACGAAAATTGTGTATGTAAAGGACAAAACTTTGAACTGATGGTAACTTGGAATCTTTATGACTTGTGAAAACTGAGGTAAATATTCGTCTGTAATTTCGAGGATGTGGGTTAGTTTTTCCTTTTGTAATCACCAAAGCTCTTTATAAAATAGGAGAACAGAGAAGGTCGAATGAAAGAGAGAGAGAGAGAGAGAGGAAAAAAAATTCATTCCGATTGTCTTACGTGCAAAAAGTAATCGTGACTTGGGGCACCCTCGTTCCTAAGACTATCCGATCGTCGCTTAGTTTAATAGAAATATTAAAAGTAACGATCGTCGAACGCTTACTAGTTGTTAAGAAAGAAAAAAAAGTGATCTGTAAATATTGTATCTATACTGACTTGTAAATATTGCGTACGTCAACGACCGAAAGTTAATTATACGAATATATTATATATTAATCGTTCGAACTGTAATGATATCACTTTTTTATTTTATTAATGTAAATACGCTGGACCACGTTTATTAAGAAAAAAAAAACATTCTCGCGCAAAATGAATCTCTATCCTGTTGTAATTGTAAAATTGACGTTTCCAACGACAGGAAATTGAAGAAATAAAAAAAAAGCAACAAAGTTTGTTTTGTATAAAAAAAGCACGTTGTTAATGAATCAATCATCACCGTTCCCACAAGCATGACTTTCAGTGATCATTAGCGCCTACTTTCGCGGCACATAATAACAAGTCTCATGGTAATGTCCGCGATCATATCTCGACTGAAATATTAATTTTATTAATTTCACAAAAGTTTTTCTTTACTCGCTGAGCATCATGAATATCGATAAGGTCTATAGGTTCGATTCAAATGTGTCAGATGCTATTTTTTGCTTCCTTTATGACTCGGCCGATGATCAGCCGTACAAAATAAATTATGCAAAAGTTGTACATGTCGCTAATTTTGTTTTGATCGATTATATTTATCATCCGAACGATGGGAATATGGTAGCGTTGACAGATACATGGAAATCGGCCTCGTCGATGGTTCAAAAGTTGCCTCCAATGACAATCAATTGCAGCGATATTGCTTCTTAATTTACCTTGCTGCTTGATAGATGACCCGCTCGAGGAATAAGTAATTCAACAATTTGGTTACGGCTATTAAGTTGTTGCTCTTGAATTATTCCATTGGATCCAGCAGTGTCGTGCCCGCCTCTACTAATGCAGCGCCTTTTCGTTAGAAGAATCAATTAGCGCTGCTGATAGTTGATAAACCACAAACGCTCGAGGAAACATCGCGTGAGAGAATATTTTAATCACAGCCCGATCGATCAACCTTTAAGGGTCCGATGAATTATGCTAATATTATTCACTCGATATTAGATATTTGCACTTCATAAACAATCACTTCGCTGTGAGCTTCTTCGTTTTGCTCCTCATCAAATTCTGGTTATGATAATTAACTCTTTCAAATTAACGAAACATGCAACTCATAAATAGACGATTCACTTATCATTTTTGTAGTTGCAATGAAAAGTATTTCTTTCTTTTTTGTACTTGATTCAATATTTACATCAATTTCACGTTCAAGAAAATTTGTATATTGTAGCTCAGAGAATCAACCAACTGTGAAAAATGTTCTATTTTTATTTATTCATACGTTATTCTTAGCATAAAGTAAGTTCAATTTGAAGTAATACGGATACGTAGTTCGCTACAGGCGTTGTGTGTGTGTAGTAAATTGGGGGAATGCTTAACAGGAGTTTTTGGATATAGACATTTTGTTACCAAAAATAGCATTTTTATTTAAAAAAAATAGGATGCATCGTGACTGAATAATTGAAACATACTCGACACAAAAATAACGATTATTCGCAATTTTGAAAGATAAATATCATTTCTGTTTGAATTTTTAATTATTCTGAATATATATTGCTCGTGAAATTGCGTACAAATATTAGTTTCTAATATTCAGAGTACAGAAAATCCATCTCGATTTTTAATTCATCACATCCAATTGTGTAAAATTTATTTTTCATGTTTAACGCTTACAGTTTGCAATGTTTCACAAGAGATATTGAAGGTATAGTTTGATTGATTGTTTAACATCAGTCGACGAGACAAAAAAAAGTATCTATATTAGGTATATAAAATGAAGCCGAGGTATTCGAAAGTAAATTTTCGAGCGCAATGTTTCAGCCGGCATAAAAAAGTATAACCAATGAGAAGCACGTTAAATTTGATTTGCGGCGCTGTGTTCGATCATTCAGTTTCGTTGGGGGCGACCAGTTTTCACACGGCAACTAACCGCGTCTCATAATGCTTTGATTTTTGATCGTGTGAACGTTGCCTTAATATAGCGTTGATCGTGATTAGCGTTGATCGATGAGCATCATTTCCCGTCTAACTTCATTTGGAGTCAAGAATAAAAATGAAATGAGGGCACCTCGCATGCGTCTGCGGCTTGCTTGATTGCACTTATTTTCGATTAATTGCTTTTGTCTCAGAGCCCGGCTACCAGCATTCCCTTCATCACACTTTACGTGCTCGGAATTTAGTTTGTAGATCGTTAAAAAAATGACGGTCTCAAATTAGTACTTACCCTCTTTATCGAAATTCTACATTTTATTAATCAGCTTCTTGTTTGGCATTGTTTTTTTACTCAAAAAAAAAAAAAAAAAAAAAAAAATCAAGATGATAAAAGTGAAAAAAAAATTGTTATATCTGATCCATTTACTTTGACTATCCTTATGTTTATTTTGTTATCTTTATAGCGCTAACGTGAATTTATATTTGCACCAACCACGACAATACCTTATTTGATTTAACAGTTTGAAAAAGAAAACTTTTACGTTTGAACTATATATTTTTTTCAACCTTTGTGTGGTAATGAAGAGATAACAAAGAGTTTAAAAAAAGCTAAACGTTGCTAACGAACGTACATCTAGGATTATTCTTTTTTCCCTTTCCTTTTTCCATTTCTTTTGCACGGGATGGTATAAAAGATTATTATCATTTTATTAACACAGAATGATTGGCGAAATATAAAGGATACAACAAAGTATTAAACATATTTGAGAAGAATGATTTGATATAAATATTTGAGTATGCAACTCTACTAAAAACCGAGGAATTAATGATCAACATGAATTTTTTTCAATCGGGATTGTTACGGTAAAATGTAAAAAATACAAGATATTGTATTCATCGGCAAAGTTATACGTTCATAATTATAATATGAAATAAACTTTTCGTATTACAACTTCGGGGGTACAATTTTCTAAGTAATACGAAATTTTGCCGTATGAAAGTTTTGAAGTTTAGTTCCTGTTTATTAAATATAAATATAACAGGGATTTCTTACACGCAATTATAGTGGAACTTCGATTATATCGACATAACTGTAAATTTTCTATAAGACTATACTTTTAAATGAAAAATGCAAACGTTGACATAATCAAGATTACGTTCTTTGTAATTATAAAATTAGTATATTTACTTTTTATTCAAAAAATTTTATCTACGTAACTGTAATTCAAAATTAGTAAGAAAAATATAAAAAGACGCAATTTACATATGATCGACGAGTTAGATTATACACATTTTCTTATTTTTCTAAGATTAAAAACTACTTAACATTTAAAAAACAATTGTCGAACTATACATACGTATACTTATAAAATAAACTCTTAAATTCTATAACAGTTTTTTAGATGAGATATCAATGTTAAAAAATTTAAATTAAAAAATTCCACGACTAAATTTCATCCATTTGATTATTTTTTAATTTTGTTTTCTCCATTTCTGTTTTTAGCATTTCTGCAAAGTAGAAATTATTTTAAATCGCAAGTTAATTTATTGTGTCACGCTTGACTTTATAAGCATTACGTTTTGCAGAGCATTATTCAGTGTTGACTAATGTAGAAACTTGGAGAAAAAAAATTGATTAGTGGTGCAGATAATTGATAAACCACAAACACCGCAGGAAACATCGCGTGAGAAAGCTCTCTCTGATATCATTCAAAATTTTAAGTACAAACCACAATGCACAAAGTTAACTTTTTATTTATTTGCTTTTCATCTAGACGTCGGTACGTTTGATGCATCGCACGAACGGGCTCGGATAACAGAAAACGCGTCACACTAAAAGTTGTTGACTTTTAAACAATCGCAAATTCAATTACCTCACGATTGAATCAAATCAATAGCAACATTGTAGAATGTAAGCGCAATGAAATTATTTATCCGGGTGATTGTTGTTCTGACAAATTGAATAAAGCTATTCACACAATGATAATACAAATTAAACAGTTGCGGATCCGCATGAATAGGCATGCTTCTATTATGCGAAATAATGTCCTGGGCATTGGAGATTGTCAATTTTTCAAAAACGGTTTCAGTGAAACTGTGTCGATTTGTCGGTACCATATTTTTGAAAACACTTTTAACAGATTTCCCATAACTTTTCCGTGTAAACAATTTCAAACGTGAAATTCATTGCGCCTTCTGAATCGTTCTTAACCCAACCCTGAAATGATACATTGAAGATTTTGTGTTAAAAAAGTTAAAGCGGGTCAGCACTTTTTCTTTTCTTCTTCGTTTAATTCAAAGTTCTTTTCATTGTTCTCTAACGAGATATGCATCAGCTGTATATAAGCGAGAGTTTTGCAAAAAAGCGAGTTTATATATCATCACACAATGTATCTGACCGAAGTCTACCTGTTTTACGATGTGGCACCTTGAATATTTATAGATTTTACATAACTTTGGATTGTTCATAGACAAGAGTAAGATAAGAAGCAAATGCCTGTGTTTCTTGTAACTAATTACTGTCTTGGCACGTAAATGATAATTAAAAAATGCTGATTTGAACTTTCGCTGATTTAAATTTTATTATTCGGAATTCCTGTGTGTAAACAACACAAAACTATTCCGTATCGAAAAGACGATTTTCAGGAACTAAAAAAGATTAGAAATTAAATTTCGTGTTAATAAATCGTGCCTGCAGTTTTTGGTCGGCAAGCTCAATGCGTCCGTTTCATTTTGGCTTTTGCTCGAAGATTACGACTAATTCCAATAACTTTCGGCTCGTGAGGGATTGAAAAAAGGCTCACCAGCCTAACAGTTTTTTATTTTAGTGTATCGGCATTATAAAATGTTACCTCGGTATACGAAGGGTCGTTTCAACTTTTTTTTTTTTCCACGTTCGAAAATATTTTTATTCTCTATTGCGACGGGTACGCTGGTGGCATCTATGACTAGTCGTAAAATTTTATGGTTATTACAACAATTAAGTTAGCTAACCCTTATAAGTGAAAACGGAACCATTCAAGTCAAGGATTTTTTTATGAAAATTGCTGGATTTTTTAATTGTACAATTCGGACCATGAACGAGCGAACAATAAGACAACTTTTGAAAACGGCCTGCAAAGAAAATGAAAAGTGTTTTGGTCGCAGTCACACAGTTGACGCAAAACTGAAAATTTATGGTTGGTTTTCCACCTGTTTTTTACTTTTTTTCATTACCAAGAGTATTTTTTAAGGAAATTCATTGAAGGGTGTGAAAAGTTGATTGAATTAAAAAAAGGTGAGAAACGTGTTGAGTAAACGGATGATCAACTTTGCTTGTCATGGCCGTATAGTTAAAGTCACGTTAATTTATCTAACTTAAAAATATGATTACGAAAAAGGCAATAAAAACAGTTCGGAAAAAATATTGTACGCATTTAATATGAAACGGAAGCAGAGATTGAAATTAATACAAAAAAATCTCCCGGTATTACGAAAATAGAAAATTATTATTGCACGATGAAAGAATATAGAGGTATCCTGTGGTCTTATAAAAGAGCAACAGGTTTTCTCTGTAGTGAAATATAAAACTGTGTCTTTGAAACCCAGAATCAATAACACTGAAAATTTTTGTTTGTTAAAAATGTAAAAAAATTCTTGCTATGCCATTAAATATAAAATTCATAATTGGGCACACAAATGAGTCCAGTGTGATCAATAAACATCTCTCCGAGGAATTCGGAAAAACGAAAACAGCATCAGCGTATGTATATATAAAATCGATGAAATCGCCAAGTGCCTCATTTATGTATATTACCATCGTTATTACCGGGATCGGTTTTTTAATCTTTTTAAACAATCAGATCAGATTTTTTTTTCTTTTCACTTGATTCGTCGAGCAAATAAGTTTCCTTAATAGAAAATTAACAATCGCCACTCTCGTCGTCCCTCCGACATTCGCTTTCATTAACCCTCCTGTAATATACTTTTCAATGAAAAGAACTACAACTTGTTTATGAAACTGAAAAGAAACCACTCCGACACGCCACCAATTAAGGGTTCGGCTGGAATTTCATCGAGGACAAAAATCGCGCCACCCGAGCATCATTACTGGTTCATTGAAATGTTATCAAAATGTTTTAATAAATCATGAAAGGTAATTTTGTGTCCCATCCTATCTTAATCGATACATCACCGTGCTAAACTCATTTTCGCACATCGCTTCGCAACTCTCGGTGATCCATAAACTTCTACCATTAAAATTTCATGGTCATCGCTAATCATTATTTATATAATGCCCCACTGAATTCTAAATCGTTAATTTATTTCATCTGCAAGTCAACAAATCAGTAGAAATTTTTGTGTTTATTAAACAAAATGTTTGTAAAAGTACAAATTGCTGGGAAAAGAAGAGAAGAAGAAAAAACACAACTTAGGAGTGGATAAACGGCGGTATGGCAGTTGAGAACGGAGCAGCATTGTTATCAGGATGGCTAAACCCTGAAATTAGAGTGAACGAGAAGCGTATATTAATTTGAGAGTCAGAAGTCTTAGCAAAGTTGGTTGTTGCGAAAAGCGGCGTCGCATTGTAAATTATGTGTCTTAATTTATGAGCGAATGAAAAATAAAAAAAGGAGCGTGACGACGAGCAGGGAATCGAATATACGATTGATTTATCGGTACAATTCATCGGCAGTCGGCTCGCTGTAATTAGTTCAATTAAGGCCGTCCTTTGGTAGAGGCTCGATGCCCGAAGCGAATAATATTCAAGACGATGTTGACTGGTTCGGCGTATCGCTTCTATTTATATAAGAGTATATCGATTGTATCGTCATTGAGTAGGTACGGAAGCGAAATTACTGACAAAGTACGCTGATCGAAAAGGATTCTGCGATGTGGATCAAGAAAACTTATTTACACAAAATGTATATATACCTTCTCCGACCCAACTTGAATCGAAATTATATGCTGCTCTTGGCTTGCGATTAACTTGCCAGTTTTAAGCGTAATTGGTACAAGAGTAATTAAATGCACGCCGCCTCATTCCCAAGCGGCAATGCAATTCTCAACGTTTTATACGCCACGCAAATTTTTATTGTTTCAATTGACTGTTGACGGGCACATCAACTTTCGAATTAATTTTTCATCTTCGTCGTTACGTTTTCGAATTGAAATACAACGTCAAACAATTTCGCAATTGAATTTTGTTTGCAAAAAAAAAAGAAATAAATAAAAGAAAAATTCAACTCGCTTGATTTGAGAACAAATTGCTAATCTCAGCGTTTTAGTTTCAATTTCGGGAAAGTCTTCTTCATGACGTACCGTTTTTATATTACAAAATTTTGCGAAATATCAACTGTAGTCATGATTTACGATTTCCCATTGCAAAAGTTGTACGAAACAATATGTAACGTTTTACAAAGATACCAAAAATTGTTACTTTTTATTTTATTTCATTTTTATTTATACAAAACTAAGGCAAGGAGTCGTTTCATTATTTAGAACAAATGTGGTCGAAGTATACAATTCTTAATCGATATGTCATGCAATCCAACGTCCCTATAAAGACTACAGCTTTTTTTACAACATCTTAATCGTTACTTTATCAAAATAAACTATAACGCACGTACGTTATAAAAGTTTCGGGAAAGAAAAAGTTTTCGTATCGCGCAGTATATCTTCACTGTTTACGTTATAATTTCGAACCGTAATTTTCATTACACTTTTGATTGGATCGAGAGGTACTCGACTGAAACAGATGCTACGCGATATCGAAAGTTTATAAATATTTATGGCGAAACATCTTATAAATTATTCATCAAGATTATTAAACAATATAAATTAATATTACAAACAAAAAATCACTTTGCTTTTTATGAAATGTCAAAATGCTATGTTTCTTCTATTTCACACAATGGCCGAGATGTGAGTAATGGTATAGATATGTTAGTTCAAACATATGTGTTTATCAAAACTAAGTCTAATATCTAAAACTCAGAATTATCCCCTGGAGCATATCTGAATAATGACAAATTTAAGATCCGACTCCATTTTTTCATAATCTTATCTGATTCTTGGATGAAAAAAAAAAGTTCAAAATATCCGCCAAGTCAATATAATTAATTAGACGATAAAGCATTTTAATTTGTACACCCAACCGTCATATTAATTAAACTTTGGTAATCACCATTCAAACAAACGTGAGCTAACCTTTTGAGGTGTGTGGCTACTCGATAACGATATCATGAATAATTACGATTAAAATTTAAATAGGTAACTCATTCGTGATTCACGCATAGGTTCTGCCGCCGATGAATTAAAAAACGTATCAGCATATACAATTTCAAGTGACAAATATTTCAACGGATGCTAATTAATAACTGTGGCCAACAGCTGGTTAGGGACCAGTACACAGGATGTTCTGAAAATTGTATTATCAATAAGGTTTTTTTAATTTAAATTAATATTCTCATAAATCAAACTGAAGTGATCATTACAAGATAAAAAAAATGGCACACACATTTTGAAAGATAAATAAAAATGAATCGTTCACGCGACGATGATTTTTAAAAGACCAAAGTTGCAGATATGTAGAGCGTGCGAAGTGTTTGTTTTCGCCGATGTTTTTTCCGCCCGGCCGTACTTTTTTTGGCGCTTGCGTTTTGCACGAAACGTCGTGATATTTACTTAAAACGACGAGGTTAATAATGATTAATGAAAGCTCTTAATTGTGCGTTTTCGTGAAAGTCAAAATACGAACGGCGGAGAGATAAGGATCGCCGGTATAAATTCAGCTAGACCCACCTCTCTTGTGCTCGCACAAGCGTAAAATTCTTTATCCGCTCCGGCGTTTGATTCGACTTTCCGTAGTCACGCAACGTGATGCCGGCGTAACGGTTTGCGCTAACGCGGATATTCTTTTTCTCAATCGATGCCGCTTCTTCTTCTCGCGCGCCGAGACAGCTGCATCGATTCATTACTTTTTACACGCCGCTCGTTTTTTGGCCTCCAATCTCGATTGCTACACCGGGATTATTTTTATTCTCCGGTTATAATGTTGGTCACTTTTTTTCTGCCATCGCGTTCCACTCATGCAGACCCCAAAATTCGGTAAATAACCTTTTCACGCTTCACCGGTGCACTTAATTTTCATTCCCAACCACTATTTTCTTAATCAACCTGAGAAAACAGTGATTCAATAGATTTAGTTGTTCATCGCGAGGGATGATTTGACAAGTTCGGAACAAACTTTGTTCCTCAACTTGTATGAGTTATTCATGAACGGTGGAGGAAAGAGTCGTCAACATACTTTTGTTCTGAAATTTTACTTCGGCTTTTATTTTGACCCATTTGCGCGTATTTTGTTTAAAAAATATTTCAAAATCTGCAAAAATAATATCGCTGTTATTTCTGGATGGACTGATGTGTACAGTGTTATTTTAAAACACTTTAACATTTAATATGTGGCCTGCATTCGTTGTTTTTTAAATGTCTCATCGTTGACATTATGTCATGTTCATGTTCCGCAGGAGTTGTTAAATATGACGCTGTCTGTTTGCGACGACGGAGTGATCCGGTTTTGCCTGGTTGGAAACATAATTTGTTAATTTTGTGCATACATTATCGAAATCGGGAGGTCGAATAGTATACGAAACTTGAACGCGAAACTTAATACCAAGTTTACCAACTCTTTCATGTGCAACTTTGTTTTGTCGTAATAATGTAACAGCTTTTCTTCGACGAAACTTATTTGATAAGATGTAAAATTGGTTTGAGTATCAGAGAAATTCCAATGCACTATTATGCACGTACTAAAAAAATCCAGATGATTAATTTCGTGACGATTTTTTTTTAAATACCACACTCGAGAGAATTGAACTTCATTGAAAGTTTTTTTTTGTTTTTCAGTTTAGGTTACACGTCGAAAGTCACACGATGTTTTCGAGCGATAACACCTATCGAGGATCGAACTTTATTTTTAGTTTAGGTTATATAAAACAAATGAACCGATTTTGTGTTGAAATGTTCTCCTCAAGAAGTTAATTTTTGTGTAACATTAATTCAGGTGACATAAGAAATTGGGGAATTGTAATAAATATACAAACCTTTTTTTTTTGTCGTTCGTCAATTATGTTGGTCGGAAAAAGTTCGGGACTTTAACGGTACATCAGAGATGTCCAGAACGCGACAGACGATTAGAATTATTTCCCACGACGCGAGCACACGAGTGAAACAAACTTTAACGAATCGTTCGAACTGAAATCGAGATGGTTTTCTTTTCACTTTCTACGTGTTCCTATTAGAGAATGAAGTTGTATAACGCAGAAGATGATAGATCTACGACACGCATACATTTGGACCCGTGCTAATTTTAATACTGATATTTTTGATAAGCAAATTCAAACTATTCTCGCTGTTCAACGAAAACAATAAATCAGTGATTTAATTTCCAATTAAGATGCCGAGGATCGAATGATTTTCTGGACGAGTACATGCAGTTGTTTCCCACAAGCGACAACGAGCTGCTCCAACGACGTCAATTGGCACAATAAATGGCACTGGTTCAGTGAACAAAAATAAACGATTGATGCAAATCCCTTTAGTCAATCGCAAAAGCACATTTTTGTGCCCGCGATAAACATTTCGATCAAATTCCAATGACGGCGAATTCAAAACTTCGAAACAAATAACGAACAAATCATCAGCTCATCGGTCCCTCCGACTTCGTAAACATCTTAGCTTCAAATTATTTATCATCTTTGAATTATCACTCGTGATAACTTTTTGTTTGCTACGTTTTATTTAGTCGGTATAGTTTGAAAACGGTACACCGAAGCTATAGTGAATATCTGGACATATTTCGTTCGTTCGTATTATGATTTTATCAATGCGGTATATGGTTCACGCTTAGTGACACGAGATATATTTATTAACCCGTCAAGTGGCGTATTATTCATCGTTTAAGTGAGCGCTCAGCCGTCCGTCATGCCGTCCGAAAGAGATCGACCTAAGTCAGGGCTGTCGCTATCGGGGGATCTACGTATCGGTGGTCAAGGCTACACGGTGTCAGCCGTTCAATCGTGAAAGTCCGAATAACACGACGTTTCTTTTGCAACCGGTCGAATAAACGGCCTCATCATTTCAAACTCATTTTGTCAAGAATTCCAACCAAATTGCGAAGCCAACCGCGTTTTCAAGATCGCGTTGGGATGATTATTGTTGCTCCTGTTTCTTTTTCGATCGATTAAGTTATATTTATTTCCTCAAAAGTTTATGTTTCCGTTCGTGACTCGAGCGTGTAGTTACGGATCAATTGAAATTTTATTATCATTTCGTTTTGTTATTTTTGTACAAAATTGTATACGATAATGCGTGCCCAAGCATGATCGTATCTTTTTAATTGATTTTTCAGATCAATTATCAGCGGAAGGATTAAATATGTTTATTCATGTAATGCTGTGCTTTCACATGCATGAAATTGATTAAAAATAACCAACCCGGCCGGTTACGTGTGGGTGATGTTGATTCTGCGACGAAAAATGATTCGATTTTTTGATACAGTTGACACCTTTCTGATTATGCAAAAAATTATTTTTAGCTTTCTCCACTTTTTTCGCCAGTCTGAGAGCAATAAAAAGAGTGTACAAAAATTTATTTTCCCGAGACATTCTTTTTCCAACCAAGTCCTCTTCGAAGTAATTAGACGCGCGGATGTCATTAAGTTTTCATTGGTCGGTGAAATTGAAGATGCTTGCAACGAATTTGCAAGTAAAATCACGCAAATTAATCACATCTCGCGGGCTTCGGTCGTTTATGAATAATTTATATTTATTTTTATGCTCTCAGCCTGTGGAAATTGTTTGTATACTTTTATCTATGAAATTAATCGAATCAGAAGGAGGACTGCAAAATTGGTATATATATATAGATGCTCGCGACGAATCAAATCAAAACCTTTTGGCGTTTCCGATTAATAAACATCGCTTTGTTTCGCCGCACGCAATTCATTGTTAACGACGACCATGCATCATCAACCGATTGCTTGAATATTGATGCTCATAAGATTTTTATTTTTCCAACGCGTTCCATTTTCGTACTGAGAGAGGGAGAAGCAACTCGACAAAATTCACCGACAATGTTGATACGCAAATGAATCGAATCTCATTAAGTTTTTTTTCCCCTTTGTTTAGATGGCCGAGCAAACATTAATCAAAAAGTTGAGCATCGAATTATAAAATCTTTTCGGCCGGGGAGTATTTAGTCGCGGACAAAAACTTATTGGAGGATCGTTAAGCCGAAGGATCCGTTGGCTCGAAAGTTGCGAAAACTTTGTGTCAATAATGACGAGTTAATAGCCCTTTTCTTGCACGCATTAAAAATAATGCCTTGTAAATACGAAAACACGATAAAAATGAGCGACGATCGGCTTGAAGACGCTCCTCGATAGCATACTTATGCGGATCATTAAATACTACTTAACACGATTACTTTCTTCCAAGACATAATCGTTGATAAGTCGCAATAATTGAGAGAGAAGGGCCCGGGAGAGTATTTTATGATCGCGTATAATCGGCGAGGTAATTTTGACGATTAACAGCATTCCGAGCATTCAGAAGCTTGCTGAAAATTGGTCCGGGTTCGCTGATCGAGAACCGAAAATTGAGCCCCCCCTTTCAACGCCCGTAATACCCACGTTCAAGGTAACCATTTTTTGCACGTATTGTACGTTCCCATCTAGTTAACCAAACGCTCAGTCTCGATTTATTAAGACTCCGCAAATTATACGTGCTCTTTATGTATTTTCATGATTCGCAAAATTCTAATTATAAATTTTGGACTGACAAAAATTAATTACCATTGATGATTAGTAAATAATGTAATTGATCATCCGTCAAATTATTATCGAAAATGTATAATTGGTATTCGTGTGTAAATATCGAATACAAACACAATTTTATTTGACTTTCAACAAAATTTGTACTTTGAGTTGTATGCATTTGTGCAGGAATGTTATCTAAATGTGCTCATTCATCTGCGAGACTGAAAATTCGGTAGTTGATGGGGACGCGAAAAAAAGGTTAATGTTTATCGAAGACTTCATGGTTGATTAATTAATGACAATGTAATTCATACGCGAAGGCGTGGCGTGACTTTTGCTATCACCCTCGCGGAGAATGACCGCGTTGAAATTGCGCGTTATGAAATGTGCACGAAATATGCTGATTAGTTCAATAAAAACGCGTTATCGCGATTGTAAAGTTAAATCCTGTTTTCATGTTGCGATACACTCGTCGTACCTTGTGTCCGACGGATTAAATCATTTCATAACAGGGATTATCGCTATTCCATTTGAGATAAATTATAGGATCGCACTTTTCTCTCCTGACCATGCGTTATATTTCTGTCTAGTTATAATCACTTATAAATTGAATTCATTGGAAATATTTTTTTTTTAATGCGAATTCTTTATTTAACAAAAAATAACATTGCCAATTTTTTTATTAATCCAATTACATTTCAATAAAAAAAGGAAATCCGATATGAAAAGATAATTTTTTTTAATAAAACATAACATCGTCATAAAATTGATAACTAACTGTGAATGTGTAATTAAAAGTACACCAGCAACTTTTTATATCTTTATCTAATAATAAAATTCAATGAGTATCTTACATTTTATACTGCAGATTAAATTATGCATGATTTGAACAGGCTACAAAATCAGCTCTGCAAAAGTTTATCAGTCCACATTCCCGATCGTCAGAATTTCGAAGAAAACACCAAAATCAATTTCATCAATTGGAACGAATATCAATTATAGAAATTTCGTGGAAAAATAATTCGAGAAGATAATTGTTGGAAATGCAGTGATTATTTCGAGTTTGCAGAGCGCAGTGTTAAATAAAAGAGCGCATAGCATTGTTCGGTGGCTGATAACGAGTTCAATTGAGGCGGTCGATCATAAAAATAAAAAGTCCATTTGCATATGCTAATAATGAGCGATCTGTTCATCTGAGACAAAGAACACTGATAAATGCATTCTATTGGCGTAATGTCGCTATTATCGTGACTGGCCATTCATTTCTGCGTTATGCAGAAATAAAAAAACGATGAAAACAAAAAAAAGCAATTAATGATATAGATAGTGTGGTAAAACCTACAGATGTCAATCACTTTCGCTACACTTTTTGTCCGTTGTGAAACGGTCAACGAATCATGCACCGTTCGGTTATTAAAATTGACAGCAAAAGTGTTAATAGATAACAATCTTTTGTTCGAAATAGATGTAAAATGCGAAATTTGCGTAATGCAGTGCCCCAATGATAATAATTCAAGGCGTTTTATAGTTGAGAACATGAGTTATGTAAAGTAATAGCTGTTAATGTTGAATTCATTCGCCAAGTGCTTTGGCATTAGTTATGCCGTTTGGATACGTTATTCCAAAAGTAAATATTTATACGATACAACATTTGACATATATTGGGTCATATTTAAGTCACGCCCGGTATATTGTGTGCGAAATTTGCTCTCATATTTATCGGCCAATTTTTGTTTTTCGTTCGAATCTAACAAAAATTTCTTACGCAACTTTTTGTTGCGCCTTATCTGCGAGTTTCAGTAATGTACTGTGATTTTCAGCAAAATATGAGAAAATCACTTTTGAATGCCATCATCATTGAAATTTATCCCTCGGCGTGCATGATATCCATCCCGACGTTCAGTCGGATAGTACTATAACGCTGCTATAGCTGCATTATTACGCGATTACACGTAATTTTTTTTGACGCTCGTAAAAAGATATGAGCTTGAAAAAAACAAAAGAAAGAAAAGTGAAAGAATCAATTGCAAAAAAAAAAAAAAAAAAAAAAAAATCAGTCCGCGCCATTCATGAAAAAAACACCAGCTGATTCGAAAGGCCTTCGAACTTATCGATAAGTCCGATACCTTGTAATTAATGAGCAACACCTTCTGAAAAGTGATAAATACTCATTGAAGCTTTTCGAAAACAACGATACCAGGTCCTGCGTTGCGAAATATTCTGTCATATGTTTAATTAATTACCCATGTTAGCGGAGCACTAAAAATCGCATTATTACCCCGAGGACACATTGGTCGAATTTTTCATTTTCTTTTTTTTCGATTTCTTTTTTTTGGTACTTGTTCGAGTCATTCGTAAATCGTAATGCTGAAATTCTGACAACAAAAAGTGGCTCGTATGGTTGCGCAAAAGAATTGTATGTAATGATTTCGCGTATCCTAGACAAAGCATATTGATTAATGTTTGTCGACACGTCATGTGAGCAAAGCGTATAAAGAAGAAAGAGAAAGAAAAGAGAGAGGAGGATAGAGCGAAAGGGAGAATGCAAAAAGAGAGAACAGCGCAAGAAAACGAATTTAAGCATGTGTCTACTTTAAGTCGTCGCTTTAGAAATGTACATAAGAGCCGGCGACGATAACTCGTTTAGCGGCTCTTATCTCGTTTCCGAGAACCGTGGCTGTAACCTGCTCGGGGACCCACGGGTCTCCAATGGGTTATCTACTGTTACAATGTTGTCCAAACGGATCACAGTCGATACCTAGAACATACGTTTAATATGCTGAATGTGCATTGTCTCACGTATGTATATAAGTACTTTATATTGTTTTATTTAGATCAAAAACTTTTGTTCCCTTTTCTTTTTTTTTTTTTTTCTTGTTGCCAATTTTTTTCATCTTGAATGCAAGTCTGCACGTGCTCTGCCTGATCGGAGATACAATTTTATGATGTTGTCGAGGTATACGATTTTTGAAATTCTCGAGAATGACGTAAACAATATTTTCAAACTGGCGTGTAGTCATGCTCCAAACTGATTTCGATCACAATTTCAAATAAATAAATCTTCTTATAATAATATGTGATTTTTGTTGAACTTTTCTGATCTCCTCTTTCAAGAAACGATAAACGATATCATTTAACGGTCGGAACAATGTACGGGATAACATACAAGTTCGCGTACTCTGTATTTATCAAGTCTTCAGTCCTTCATCATTTCTGCTGGCAATTATCAGATTGAAGTGCGGTTGGACTTTGAAAAAGAAAAACCTGAATATGGGAAACAAATTATCGTGAACGTTTACGCTAATCTCACATGTGCGTTCAATAGAGCTTAAAATAGATTTTTTTTTTCGTAGGGCGCCAATGTACTGTGCTGAATCGAATGATTTTCAACAGCTGGAATGAATGGTTACGTTGTCTTTAAAAAGTTCAACCCCATTATACTTGTAGAATGCTGTGGTCGTAAACGGGGCAGAAGTTAAAATTTATAATATTCAATTTTCTGATGTAACAGCAATTTTTGTGTAAACTTGAACGAAAGTACCGTACCCTTATATTTTTAAATTTTCGAGACCTTGTTGAGACCTTTTTTTATCAAAGCATTTTTAGCGCTACATTAGTAAATAGATACGCCGTACACGTTTATCCATAGGAATACCTGTCAGCCGGAAATGTGCACCTTAAAATTTCAGTCGCTGCTATTTATTCTAGAAGGTCGTCGTGCATACCAATTTTCAAGTCGCCTAAGAATATTTACAAAGGTTCGAATATGGACTTAAAAAAGTTGAACATCTTTGAAAATACGACAGAAAAGGGAGGAGCAAAAAAGAATATGGAAGTAGCTGACAACGCTTGGCACGTTTACACCTTATTCAAATTGTCGCCTTTTGCACGGAAAAAAACTAATAAATTAGCTGTACCTGGGCAAAATAGATTTATGAAACGAAAAAGAAACAAATGGAACAGAATGTTTTAGTGTGTCTCGGGTACATGAATGTGAGAAGGAAATTAGGTAATGCTGAAAATAAATTAAAAAGAAACTTATATCAGGTGTCAAGATTTGTGAATGTTAATTAGTACTCATGTTTGTTATTTCCGAATTTTCAATGTGTCAAAATAGGCTTTTTTCCTTTCATTTTCTCTTACAATTTATTTGTAGTAAATACCTTTTTTGTGAGTGAGATTTCTTTTTTATTCTAAGCCGATGATATAAGGCAGAAACGTAATTACCATTTCGGTGTAACGAAATACATTCGCAGTATCATTACTTTCCATATTGCTTACATTGTTATACGTAAAAGCGTTTTCTCGACTGGGCGAAGAAATTTGAATCAACATCAGAAATGGGAAAAAAGGGGAAAATCATCCTCAAGTGGCTATTTACACGGAACATTGAGACGAGCTGGATCTTTGTTTACTCTGCAGAAACGGAAGTAAACATAAAGAGTGATCCGGCATGCTCGTGACACAATTTTTCCGCCCATTGTTACGCGCGTGACATTAACCACGTTACACGATATTACAATAATAAATTTGCAAAAAGAAATCCAGATATGAAAGAGCAGATATGAAAATCACCTTCGTGCAACACCGCGGTGGCAGTGAGATGCCATAAATCAGTACGTAAGTCATGCTTCAACAATTTAATTATCTAATCAATTTTCACAATTTATTTTTGATTCCAACAAATACATCAAACGATCGATATCAAATAATAATATTTTTTCAATAAATTTTATGCTTTTTTTCTTCTTATTAATTTGTCATTCGTGAGATAATTGATTTAGTTATCATACAAGAAGGACCTTAGAGAATTTAAGACATGCGGAGGCGAGAGAAAAAAATCATACCATACATGACTTTAATCATTTCTTCTCATATTTTGAATGATTGATGGTTTTTTCAAATGGTTCGTTTAACGAATCAATTGCGCCCAATCCCATTCTGACGTTGATTTCAGGGTCAATTGCATGTTCGCCGGCGCGCCCGAAGAAAATGTGATAAACATATGTCATACGTGAAATAAAGCAGAGGCAGATGCGCGCATATGAGTTCGTCAGCAAACATGTGGCACGTGTTGAAGTGTTAGAATTCGTCAATAGTCTGTTCAACGTTTATAATAAAAATGTTCTGCATTACCGACAATCGTGAGTACAATACAAACAGGATTTATTATATATTTTGATATCCCAAGCACTTAAGGCATTGAATTTCTACTTAAATAAAACGCAGAATTTTCGTTTCCACTGTTAAGCGAATACGAGAAACGTTTCGTCATATATTGGGTATTACTATACATTTTGTAACGAATTTTTCAGAAGTACATCCGCGTCCAAGTGGGATTTATTACATCAAATTATTTAGCGTCCAAAGAAATTGTGCAATACGAAATGAAGGGAGCAGAAAGGATTTACACAGCGCAGCTTTCAGCATTTGCCACAATCAATATATCAGAGCCATCGTAACTAATTTTGATCTTGATACGAGAGTCGCCGGGCATGCAGAGCTGCAGTGCATCAAAAAGTAACCCCTTTTTCCTCGAAACCAAACAACGCCCGGGTACGTCTGTCTCGTAACATCTTGACTCGGCCAGTCCGAGCTGTGTAGTATTATTATCATGAGTATACCATCCGGTATATGTTTCTCGACAGGCTTTCGAAAAAGTCGTGCGCAGCAAAAGGCACGATATTTAAATCTTCCACCTGGAGAGCGAGCGCTTGCGAAGTTGGCGTAATCCGCGAAAAGAGAAATATGTATGTCATAGACCGAAAACGAGCGGACGCGAAATACCGGGGCTTCGCGGCTCCAAATGAAAGTATCCCGCGCGACGAGCCGGAGCACCGAGAGGAAGACCCGGAGCCTCTCCTTTGGGCGTATTTATTCGAGAGGTCTGAATCGGGAGATATCAATGTTATGAGCGACCCCGAGCGTATCCTGGCTTTGAGTTTGAGGCTTCGCTCGAGGATTTTTGTCTGAAAGGCAACGGCTCCTTTTGACCTGGCATTTCCAAAGTGGAACGATGACATGGAAAGACAGGGGCAAAGGAGACCGAGCGAATCTCCGTGATTCGTGAGCAGCCGGGACGAACGAGGATTAGTCGCAGAACGCTTTTCCAGTGAGCCATCGCGGAGATCCTTCGCAGCTTCTGATGCAGCCGTCTCGCTTTCTTGCTTGCGAAAGAGTATAACGTCGGGGAAAAAAGTCAACCCGGAGTTCATCTCTTAAGACCGTGCCGCGCCACGGGACGATCGTGTGCGTTGTCAGCCAAGATTCCTCGCTCTTTGTAACCCCGACGTTCACTCGGCTTCTCTCCTGTCTGTGAGCGCGATTTTTATAAATGAAGCTTTTCACGCATTATGCTCGCGGACGTGCGGTGCATCACCGAAGTTCAATCGCGCTTTCTGTTGGTGTGTCGGTAAATATTTGATGGGAAGGCCAGCCGCAATGCTCAAAGAACATCGCCAAAGTGGAAAATTCGTCGAAACGGATACGCTCAAGGGAAAGGATTCGGTGGCGTTGCAATCGTAATTACGAAGCTTCGATGAGGAGCGTGACGCGACGTAAGAACCCGTCTCATCAAATTCACGCTTTTTGTTTGCCACAACAATTTAATTTCATGCACAAGGAATTTACACGTTTGTTCGTTTAATGTTTACTCTTTAGGATAGGAAGCTGGAATTTGTGGAACGGGGCTCAAGGAAGGGAATTTGGTTTGATGTTTCAGATGTTCATTCAAATATTGATTCCAATCGCAGTCGAACGTTTATACTGAGATAGAGAGAAAACCTCAATCAGCTGATTTGTTTTATAAGTCTCTCTCATCGGCTGAAAATCTATTAAATCCAATAATTTACAATAAAACAATTAGGTCAAAATTAAACTTTCATATTGGGTTAGATTTCATTTTGCAATTGGAATTATATAAAAAAAAGTAAATAAATTGAAAATTTACAATTACACAAGACCATAAATACAATTGTATTCAACCTAATAATTATTATTGAAATTGGATTCAATGCATTTTCAAACGTGAAATAAAAAATTTAAATATCTGTAATTTTATATCACACCTTTATCAATTAACGATAACAATGATTCATTTCGTTGGCATATTACATTTCCAAGTTTTTTAATCCTTGATTCCATTCACGAAAAATTTACAAGAACTTCGTAAACCTCTTTTATTTTCTTTCCGGTTACTAAATTAACTGGCTTTATGCCTTTTTAAGTCTGTGCTATATCTTTCAAAAAAGTATAATGTCACGTTTATGAAAATTTAACCACTATCGTGATACATCTTCTCCATTAAAATAGGTGCCTCTTTAAACGGTACAAAATGTGCCGCTACCATGCTTTGTTTGACTGTGTTCTCAATGCGATTTTCAAGACGGAGGGGCAAAGGTTAAAAGGTGGGGGATATAGATGGGACGGAGCGATGGGTGACAGCTATTTGAACCACGGCGAGAAGAGAATGTTCAAAGACCGTTCTTTTATAATAATCAGGGAGTATATATTTTGTAAGGGCGAAATCTTGGCTTTTAACTTTTCATCTTTAATGCAGCGTGCAACCTAGAGTGGAACGCATAGTGACACATTTTTCATCTCAACACTTTTTATACTGCCACAGTTGCCGTGCCATTGTCACAGGAGCAAAAAATTTTGCTCCAATAACAGAGTAAATATATCCCAGGTTTTAACGATGTCAGGAATCAAATTAAACTTAATTTTTCTATCGTTTAAATAAAAACAATAAAATAATAAAAAAAAAATAACAACAAGATTCTTTGAACTAATTTAATTCTCTGCAAAGGGATTATAGATTTTGGTATGGTTGGCAGTAGGTCTTTATGTCTCACAACATGAAAAAGGTTTGTTAGTTTCGCGTTTCCGTGAGAAAACACGGGGAACACGGAATTACTGTTCTGCGGTTCTTTCAACCAGCGAGACACATTTTTTTTTATTCAAATCATTTTTCACCGGTAACAGTCAAATAGAACGCGTCTAATCACTGCACAGCACAATGATGTTGGTAAAAGTTCTGTATGAAAGTCTGATACGACAAAGAAGATGTCAGATGCTTTGTAAGATTTATGGTTGGCCTCTCTTGGGTTACAAAACAAGCTGCAACATTCTAAAGAGAAACAAATATCAACGAATTTAATCCACTTGAATTATTTATTTGCAATCGTTGTACTCAGTGTGATGTTTTCCGGATTGCAAATTCAACGTTTAGTCAACGTGCATTTTTTTATTCTGAAGCTTAAGTTCACGGTTTAAAGATTAAATTTTGTTTCGATGATACGAATTGTTCGTGACAAGGGATTCAACGTGGTAAAAAATCACTGCGCTCCTCATGTTATTCATTTTTATAATATCCTCTGAACTCGTACTGCTAAGTCAATGTTTGAGTTTGCAACATTCTGCAAAGATCATTCATAATTATAAATTATTAATCACTGAATCAACATGATAAATAATTTTTGATTCTCTGATTAAGTTCATTTTTATATTTAAAGTCTCAAATTTTACATTCTCTTTTGTTCGTACAAGTATCCCTTTTCATTCATTTTTTTATTTTTTATTTTTGAGCTTCAAACCTTCATTCCCATTTTAAATTTTTATTTGCCGCTGTAATAAATAAAATTACTCGGGTGAAAAATCTAGGTCAATCGCGTGTGAATCCAAAAAATTATTTTTTTATAGTAAAAAAAAAAAATCATGATGGTGGACACGATGACATGGCACGGATTATTTTTGTTCATTATTGATAAAAAGATTATTTTACGAAATTGATTCGGTGCAAAAAGTATGTAAAAATTTGATCATGCGGTGAATTTGTTACAACTTATCTCTTTATGAAAAAGCCTAGCTGCTGTACGGCCTGGTAACGGCTGACCCAAAACACGGAGTCTGTAAAGAAAATGGAGAAAAAGTTTCAATTAAAAAATGGGTTAATGATTTCATTATTTATATTGTAGCCACGTTTAACAAGAAAAATTTTTTGCACGTAATTCGTGAATATAGTGCCGCCTGATTAGATATCCTCTGAGTACACCTAAACAGAAATGATGTCCTGCCTTTTATTTATAAAAAATCGATCGATCCTATATGCGATATATTTTTTACATTGTTATCAACATGGACCTGGTCTATAAATTACTCTCTCCTATTAGTCACAAAACATGATCCGCCGAGGGAAAACCTTTTATAATTCAAAGTCAGACTCAATCGGAAAATAAATCGTCAACATTTCTAAGGTGTAAATCAACGTCGTGCAACATCGATCCACATTAAACTTCATTATATGTCATCGCGTTAGTCGCATTGTAAAACGCAAAAAAATGTTCGAGATCCGCGCGATTTTCAGCTCATCAACTCCAGTCGACGTAAATTGTCATGAACTCGTGAAATGTTTCCAGGCATAATTGTTCTTTACAACAATTTTTATAACGAATCGATAAATAAAATTTTCGAACTTCTCATTTTGTATACTCAGTCAAACGTCACAAACGTCAAGCATAGTTTCTAATTCCTTCGTCAGAAATCGGTGTTTGTAAAATCGGACCGTGGACTAATTTTGTTTTTATTCCATGAATCGGTGGTGAGATACATGAAACCCTTTTAAACACTTTTGAACACTTAGTCATTTCAGAAACAAGGGCACTAATAAATAAAATAGCTGAGAAATAATTGGCGACGAATTCTCACACAGTGCCGGTAAAAAAAAGTAATACCATCGAGTATACGAGAGGAGGGAGAGGGAAATGGGTGAAAAAAACTTTGAAAGTCGAAAATAAAGCTCGTGATACAAATTCGCAGCACACGTGGTGGCTTTGATCTCAGATCGAAAGGCCTTAATCTTTCGCCGGTGAAATGTCACGACGCGATTGAGTTTTTCGTGGACTCTTTTTGTGCGCTGCGGCGCCTTGTTGAGATATTCGTTTAACTCAAAGTCGTATTAATGCATGTCCAATAAAAAGCCACGTGGAGAGTGCGCAACATAGACGTGTAGACTTTTTAGCATTCAGCCGTGTCGCATGCCATGCTAATAAATTTTCGTGCGAGTGTCACACGGGAGGGAGAGAGAGCCCAGCTCGCGTTCGTTCAAATATTTTAACTCGAGTACTCGGCGCTCTGATAATCCACCGTACGAAGGCGCATAGTACATAGATACGCCATACACGATCCCTTATTCGTTATCTTGGGCGCTTTTTGATCCGCAGTTAGAGGCTTTATCGCACCCTACTATAAACGCTCTCTCGTACTTTGCCATGTGTACATATATTTGAATGGCAATAAAATGTATCCCCACGGAGAACAAAGACGCGACTGATAGGACGATCCGGACCCTCAATTAATGCCACAGCTCTCCAAATAACGCGCTTACATGCCCTGCAACAATGAACGTTTAAGCAGTTACAACAATCTGTTCTGCGTCTTCCCAACGCTGCTTAAACATATGCGTGGTTTTTGCGGCCTGCTGCCTCACAACAATCGCACCACACTGATGGCTTTCGACCAATTTTCTCTTTAATCCTAACCAGTTTTTTCATTGTCAAAAGAGCTGGTTAGAAGAACTGAACCGACAAAACTGAATCCATGCCGATCAAAAATTAACGTTACTAATTTAAAATCTCGTTTAAGATGAACACTTGAAATTTGATTAAACGATTAAATTTCGAAGATTAAATTACAATTTGATACCTTTTTGAAATGTTTTTAATCTTGGGGAAAAAAAACTTTTAACTTGTTTAACCAATGGTCGCTGTGTGACAAAATTTGCAAACATGAATAACCACTTGTTACATTGTAGCGCGGTAAATTAATTTGTCGCTTTCCTTATGAAAAAATGAGTTGATTAATTCAGGGGACTGTTCTTAAGAAAGTGAAGACAAAAAAGTTTCAGTCAAAAGTAAGAAATAAGTTAATTTTCTAACTAAGAACAATCCGGACGCATATTGCTCTCAGGGTTTATTAATTTTTAGTTGACTCGAATAGCGCGTTTTGATACTACACCAAGGACTGGTGCTGTTAATTATGGAAATTCAACTTCCTACATACTTGTGGCAATTTTGCAGAGTTGCTAAGTCAATTGAAATCCATTCATGGTAACTTAACATAGTAATTATCCGTCTAAATATCCTGCCTAAAAAGTTAAGAGTTGGGTTTTAGATTAGTTCAAGTATCATATTTATTGCAACACTTCTATTTATTAAAATAAATATTCATGATGTATTCTGTAAAAAAAATTGAAATAAAAATGATTTATTTGGAATTTGATACAACTATTTTTAACCATTTTCAGAATACAATTTGCGAAAGTGTGTAACAGTTGAAACTGGATTGACAATTTCAATTGAGTTAGATGAAGTTTTTTTTTATGTTTCTTACCGTTGCCGTTAATGATGTGTTGATACTAAGGGAGTTCCAGCAGGGAGTTTAAGCGATGTGTTGAAAGTGATAAATGGTAAATAAATCTGCACCGAAGGAAACTTTCAAGGAAATTTGTGCCAGGTTTTATTGAATGATTGACTTATTGAGATTTCTAATGCAAAAGTAGACGATCTAAAAAGGATAGAAAAGTAAATCAAAAAATGTTATTCGCAAGATTATCTAACTTATTTAAACAACCTAAGACATTATCATCTAAGATATCATTCAAGGCAAATCGCAATTTTCAACAATTAATCCTTTCTTTTAATTTCGTCTAATCAAGATTTCTCAAACGAAAATGAACAAAATTGAAAATAAAATTCACCTCGCTGGGAAAATCCCGTAATCAGATTTGTTTGAAACGAATGTACACCTGAGATTGTAAATTACAAGGCATTAAACGTGAATGTGAATCCATTTGAAATCGCGTCATTTAAGAGATCAATTAGTAAACCTGAGTGGAAAAAGGAGGAATTTGTTTTTTCACGTAACATAAAAAACCGACCGTTGTATATATTACAAGCCAAAAGCCAACTAATCGCCAAGCCGAGACGTCCAGCCATAAACAAAGCACGAAAACCTGTGTGCAAACACCATTATTAATATATACACGAATAAAACTTCAAATATAATAAATTAATAAAACACACTCTAAGTATGTTGATTCACTTGTGCCAACAAAATGTATATTTCCGTGCGAAAAAAAGGTCCCAAAGGAGAGGGCAACGGATCGCAAGGATGTTGCGAGACAAAGAAAAGTACACAGACGGGGAACTCTTGAGCGCAGATATATGTCAGTATTGTAGGAATCGTATTTCGAGGTCTCCTCTGTGACTTGCGAGGTTGGAGGCGCGGCGGCCAAGATTCAATATTTGTCGAGGCTCGCGGCCGGCGCCCAGGATGGCAACTTCGTTTGGACAGCCATTAGCGTACATTTAGTTACACGTATACCTTTCTACTAATTGCTTCTTAAATTGTATAGACAATCACAGCTTGCGACGAAGTCGCATATATTTTGTTACCAGATTTATCGTTTCTCAAACACACTGTCTCAAAAATCCACCCCCTCGATTTGTACGCGGACACGTGTTTTCGAAGCTGTGGTCTAAAAGCGGCAGGTGACATCTCCAATTTCGACTTAAGACAAATCTCGGATCGACTTTTGATCATACCTTTTTTTTCGTATTCCAGAGCTCGTCTACAAATTGGTCTATTTGTGAAACAAATACGTGATAATTTTAATTACCCGACTTATCGCGACACATTTTTTTTTCGTGGATTCATCGGAGTCTTGTATATTTAGAAAATAAAAAAAGCTGTCGGAAAAATCGGGTCGGGATGCACAAAGGTTTTGAAGTTTAAAAATAACTTTAATCTTGAAAATTATCATTACTTTGATCGCTGCTATGAAAGGTTGTTCATCCTTGACAATAGCTCAAACTGTAAAAACGTGCGAAGCACATGCGCTAAAAACAAATTAAACTTTATGCCGAGTCAAGCGCCCACAATCAAAATCGTGTGACTTTTAGGAATTTAAGAATTTTAGTACCGTGAGAACGTTTGGGTATTTGGTTCGTTAATGGCTTTATTAACTTGCATGAAATTTTTCGTAAATTGCTCAATTATTTGATTTAGAATTTCTTTATTTTATTTCTGCATCGAATTCAATGTCGTATCACGATAACTAGAAGAAAAAACTTGCAGTCCTCTGTATATTTTTCATATAATAATTTATATGTAATTCCGAGAAGAGTTTCTCATAAATTTGAAGCATGTGTATAAGCCTGTTAGCAGAACTTGACCTATACTCTAGGATGGAATAAATGTGAATTCAAAAAACAGATTCCCGATATTGGACTCGAATGTACACTTTTATCTTATATATGCATATGCTTATGTCTACATATTTGAGCCGATTGTAATTTGAAACTCACCAAGCAATATATTTTGTTGAGAGTGGGATAAATTTCAACTGCTGTCAAAATGCAGTCGAAAACTAGTTATTGCATTTAGTAAAAACAAACCTTTGATCTTAAATCATTCACTTTTATTATCAGAGCCATATTTGTTGATGTTTTTCTAGCACACGTGCACTGAACAAGCCTGGAGATGCTTAGTCTCAGACTGCACCAGCTCTTAAAATACATTAAAATTAACTTACCGAAATAGTCAGACTGAAATTTTAATATGGAAACAAACTATAATCCCATTTTAAAAGGTATGTTTGAATGATTGTAATGACCGACGAATGTAATGACCATTTTAATAATGCACGATCTTGTTATCATAATACTAAACATAAAGATTTATATCTACGTTTCAATACGGCGCTGCACCAGTTATGCATGTCGCATAAGTAACCTACATATTTAATATTTATATTGTTACAGTTTCATATCATAAAAATGTATTCTAACAAACCGTTTCTTTCATTCTCTCGGAATTTTATTAGCGGTGACGTGTCAATCAATTAAATTATAGTAAAAAAAAGTTTTCGCTCTCCATTTTATTCTGTGCTATAGAAACTTCTGATTGCGCTTATATTTATGTATTCGACAATTTTAGAAAGAAAAATCATATATCAGGAGAAAAGAAATACAAAACTGTAATTGGTTTTTGTGTGCAGTTTTTTTTTTTTTTTTTTCAAGACAAGTAAGAATAGTATTTGATACCAAAAGAAACTTTTTGAATACGATATTTTTGACCCGATCGATCATATTATATCCACCGACTCACTCACAAATTTTTGCATTGGCGCTGTGTAAATCTGTCGGAATATCGTGAAATGTGAAAACCTTTTCGTTCGACTGAAAAAGACCGAGACCACAGAATACAATCGATATTCAAGTAGCAAAAAAGAAAAAAAACGAATCAACACGCAAACACATTAACATTCCATTCATAGGACATCTGCGTGGTAATTTTCTCTAATGTTCGATGTGCCTTGAAATCACTCTACCCAAAAATGATCCAGCAACTATAACTTTCACGATACTTTTACACATGCCCCGTCCTAACAAAGCATAATACTCGTAATAAGAATCTGCAACCTCATTTTCTGTTTCTTGAATCTCAGTAGATTTGTCTTCGACCGTTTAATTAAAAAACATCAGAGTCATAGTATACGGTAATCGTTGATTTTTCAAAGGAACGATGAAAATGTTTAGTCACAGTTTAACTTTACCTGAAAAAACAACGAATTTTTGTTCTAAAATTTATTTTCTCAGACTGATGTCCAAAAAATAATCATAATTAAAGATGAAAAAAAAAAAAATTACATCTCATTTGGTTTGCAAACGGAATCATAAGCGTCGAAACGTGCATCTAAAGCGCACTCGTTTGCTTTACGTCAAGTTGAGTGGCTCATTCGGCCAGATAGATGCGTGTAGTGCTCTTCATATCGGCAGCGACTCTTCTCCATTGTCACGTATAAAACCAGCCAGGTCGGAGGGTAAAAGCAAAACTAAGCCAGTTGAGTGACGATGAGTCTGTGGGAAAAGCGAAGGTCGATTTCGACAGGGGCGTAGCATGACTAGAACGTGGATCCCCGTGACCAATTTAACCGGATACTTCGTCTCCGACCACCCTCGATTAAGCGTATTTCACTGTCAGACCAGAATACGTCAACGTTCCGTCATTTCCGTAATCTATTTTCACAACGAACACGCCACCGCATCATGTTTAATTCCGAATTGAAATTAAAATAAAAATCCTAAACATTTCTTTGTGACGTTTAGCAGAAACATTTGGTCGAAAGTTGTGTCAAAACTTAACACGAATCCAAACGGTTATTTATGGGGCATAAAAAAAATTACGACTTTTGAGAAATTAATTCGACTTGAAATTTTACCTTGAATTCAACATATTTGATATAAGGATCGGACTTGTGTCGTGCGATTATTTTATTTCAATTTGAATGACATTTTGTTGAAATTGTTAAATATAGTTTGGATTTTGTTTTGACAGAAATTGTAGAGAAAGCGAATTTTTTTCCCTTAATTTTGAGGTTCGCCGAGAGCAATTGTTTTTTACTCCGCTTTCATTTTGAATGTGGCATCTTCGGGATAAGTTTGGAATGACGGTGTAGTTTTACTTCAATTTCGTTCGGGAAAAATATCACTTCTGTACTGCCGGTCGATTTTCCATGTTTCCGGAATTTCTTTGTTACCGAAAACTTCCATTTCGTTATTTCACGTTTCGAGGATTATTCCCGAACGGTAGTGAAGTGTAACAAATTTTCGAGAACATATTTAAGCTTCCAGAGAGACAAAAAAAGTCTCCTTCCTGGTTTCATCTAGAATTACATCATTTAAATTTGAATTTATTGATACTTATAGAAGTGAGACAAAGTTTTCAAAATTAGGAACAGTAGTTGTGGGAATCCAATTTACACGAAAAAGCCTCAACATTTTATACCATAATTTTTAACAAAAATTATATTCATCTTCAAATTGTTTCTGTAACCTCGAGGAAACAAAATATCGTAGAGAGAGATAACTTTGTACATAAAAAAGAAACTCGATAAAAAGTTTTACGCAAAGAGCGACATTTATCAAATCGACGAATAGTCAACGGTTTGAACTGAGCAAAAAAAGTTAACGAAAAAAATAAAAGTAAAAGAAGAAAGTAGTTACCATAGTAATTTGATCTGCGTCAAGTTCATAGTTGTTGATGCTTCTTCAAAAATTTGTCCTATTTCGTTTTATGGAAATAAAAATCCATCTCAAATGGGTGAATGACAAAAGTTTGCATAATAACAAGTTGCCATTTAAAGAAAGCTTCATTTCGTTTACACATGCATCATTAATTAACCATTCAGACTCATTCAAATGGAAATTAGACAAAAAATATGTTTTCTTAATAAAGTGAGTGTGAACCTAAAATGACACGGAACCATCACAAATACTCAATAAATAACGAGTGCGAAAGATTTTTTTTTTCGCTGCATACATTATTATACATGAGGCAAGTGTGTTACGTTAGAAAGGAATTACCATAAATGAGGTTCTGGTCACTTTTTACAAGAAGATATTTGTCAGCCGTGAGCGGCACAGGTATCAGAAAGTCCTGTATTTGTATGCGGAAACCGAGTCAACGTGTGCTCCCATTTGAAAATTGGACAATGGACGAAGTCAAAGGAAAGACCCGCGTTTGAATCATTCAAAATTCTATATAACATAAACGATTCTCGGGTTCGAGAATATTTCACCTATTCATTATTCCGTTAAATACTTGGAATTAACTCGGCGTTTGGCTCTGTCGAATAAAAACCACACAAAAACATTATTCCTTCAATGGATGAATTATGTCTTTATTAAACAAAACAAATTTTGCACAACCTAAATGAAAACCCTAAAATAAAACCTAAATTTAACAGTAAAAACAGTAAAAAAAATTCATTTTCAATAAAAAAATCGTGCATCTGCTGTATCTCAGCTGCACATTTTCATGGATCGTTTAAATTGATTATTTAGTTGCGATACACATTTTATGATTATCAAATACCATAACTTTGTGATCTTCAGGAAATCATCCGAGGTGTTTGCAACATGTGGGTTTTTCTGCCAGCGAACGAGACTCGACCGTGACTTTCTTGCCCCACCGTAGAAGGAAGAAAAACGCATCAAAATAGTTACGGCACTTTTTGTTCGGGATTTACAACACCGGTGGGCGAAACGAATCTGTGAATCCGTTGTAAGCGATGAAGGAAAATCATCATTATTGGAAGGTCAAAAGAGCAAAGGTGGCCTTAAATGTATAAGCATTGATAGATCTTCACCAAAACTACAGGATTCGTCTACACACAGAACAGCAGCTGCTACAAATATTTTGACAGTCTAAGTTTTATTTTATTTTTTGAATAAAGAAAAGTTAATGAAATATTAAGAAAAGGTAGAAATAATACAAAAGTGTGCAGATGTACAATTTATAATTTACGTTTAAATTTTGTTCACCTCAAAAAATCAAATAAATTGTTAATGCTATCCAAGCAACGTTATTGCAAACAAACTTGTTGGCTGATTATGTAAAACGTTCATTTCATCATTAAACATCAAAGTCTCTTCAAATTAGAATATAAAAAAAAAACGATCATTGAACGACACAGTTACGTCAAAAAGTGCAATTAATCAACAGTGACTGTTAAAAATGTGCACGTTAAAAATCAATTAATCGATTGAATAGATGATTTATGCCCCGATCGATAATTATAACGCAGCTACCAGATATCTGCAAGATGTGCTATTTTACTTTTGTAAACAAAAAATGTGTGTGCCGTTTTGTGTATAGATAGAAATATTTGAAGAATTAATCACGCGACGATTAGTTTCAGGAGGGAAAAAATGTACGATCAAATTCCAATAACTTTTTTCAATCGCATTTATGGCAAAATTTTTATTGTAAACAAATGATTGCCAACATTTACGGTTATTAAAAACTATAAAACTACTTTCATTTTAAATTCATCGATTTACAGCGCCCATCCATATTTACAATATTACATTCAAACACACCGCCCGAGTGCTTAGCATAGCAAAGTCAGCTATTAAGATTTTATGTCCTCTATTGGAGAATTTTCAACAATAAAAGATTTGTCGTCTGGTTTTTTTATCGCAATCTTTTGCGAAGCTTTATACCCACGCATCGCGCGTTGACTATTTCAATGCAAATTTTTGTCCGATTGATGTGCATATTTTTTTCCATCCGATCGGTTTCTTTGTTTCTAATAAACATTGTTGTGTTCTAATTTGTGCGTCAACATTAATATAAAAAATTTCATTTTCATCAAGTCATTTCTTAAACCTGTCCATTTCAACAAAATTGATTGTCACATTTCTTTATTTTCACTAAAAATGTATAAAAGTTGAAATGTAAATGAAAATAATATAACCATCACAAGTTTATAATGACTATAATGATTAGATTAATTGATTAGAATAATCAGTGTAGATTTAACGCGGACGTCAATAGATGAAAATTTTTCGCGAATCGGCGCGCGTCGTTGAACCAGAAAGCATTTAATGAAACAGCGATATTGCATTAGATTTATTGCACCATTCAGAAACTGATATAGAAAATGTTAATATCTGTCATAAAGAGCTTCGCTACGTAGTTGACCTTTTTCATGTCTTCAGAAACTGCGATATTAAGAGATGTAGGCTCATTTGGTTGGAAGCCAGCAAAATTTTTCTGCACTTTAAAACGCGATAACTTATTGTTAGCTTATATAACGTGTCGGTCCTTGGCACGGCTCGTCTTCCGACAGTACAAAAGAAATCGCGATTATAAATCTAGCATTTTTCTTACACGGATGCCCGTTCCACGGAACAGAAGTTGCTGCTACTCTTGCCTTAGATTGGCTCAAAATTTTTGCTGCAATTGTCGGAGCTCGATTGGCGAATTAGAAATGGTGGCTGCTGTTATTATCATGGTATGAAATTTGTCCCTGGATATAGTAAAAATTTCACCGTCGCCAACAAACGTTTTCAACGATCAATCATACTTTTCAAATAAAAAAATAATCCAAGCTTTTTGGTTTACTTCTCTTATTTTGTGTATTTTATTTTTTTGACAAATTATATGAAAAAATACTTTTTCGGTCACGTTTTTGTTGCTCTTCATCAAGCTAACAGTGAAAGTTATCTTTTGTGTGACTTAGTGCTCAAAAAAGATCATCAAAGCGTGCCTGAAAGTAGCAGAGGACTTTTGCGGTTCATAAACATTTTTTTTTCTTCATCACGGCGTTTCATGCAGAAAGTAAAACAAGAAGACAAAGATCTTTTGCCAACACTGCTTATTATTTCGAAGGTTGGTCCAATTGCCGGGAAAGAGAATGAAAACTAGCTGGTCAGAAAAAAACGAGGGGGGTGTATAAAACGATCCCAAGACGCGGTTCACAGAAATACGAGGGAGATGGGTTTGCACGCATAACTCGGAGCAGCGCTCACGTAATAAGGCGAATCGCGAAGGTCAAAGCAGGGAAAAAAAAAAGTTTGGTGCAATGGCTCGGCCATAGCGCACGGCTGACTTTTTACGACGCGCAAAGGAAACATTTTCCGAAGGATTGATTCTTCAATTTACTAGAAACGACGTTTAGCCGTTATGACGCTGGCTCGATGATGTACAAAGTAAATATATTTTTGTTTCCATTGGTGGCATCGAAATACAAACACTAAATTTCTAATTTACTTCAATCAGAATTATGAAAATTAAATTAAAACGCCGTAATTTTGTTAGTAAATACAAAATATGGTTGTAGTGATATGAGTAACGAAATGTTTATTCTCAACACTCGGTGAGAAATTGATACCTTTCGCGAAACTTTGCAAGTAATTACTGTTGGAAATTTCAATGTTGCAAGTATGTAGGAAGTTTGAAAATGCAAGAGCACTTGACTAACTTTTAAAGAGGAACATTATGACCTTTTGAATTGTTACAAATGAGGCAATTTAGGCGCTGAATATTTCAAGAAAAAAAATTGTCTTAGGAAAACAATTGTCTTTAGGGTATTAAAAAATTAATCATTTTTTGTTTTAATATAATAATAAAAAAATATTTTTAGTGAAACCATTTTAGTTATTTAAAAAATGTTTAATAAATACAATCGAAAGTGATAAAAATACCAGTGGACTAAAATGTAAGCTTTTTTTTAAATTTTATATTAAATTTCTTTCTATACATAAAAGTTTGCGAGTAATTTCATTAGTTGAATTCACATTCGATGAGAATGCAAAAATAACGGGTTTAATTACATAAATTGAACTGAATATGTGAAATAAATTTTCTTGGAGCAGTGCGTGTTGAGGCGTTTCATTCAAAACTGGAAAACGAGTATAATTTAATGTCATATTCGTATTTTGTTCTTTCCTCCAGAGATTTGTTTTAAAAATGTAGGTCGCCGTTATCGCAGGTCAGCAGAAACGTGATCTACAATTTTCTAACTCGATTATCATTACTCTTCATTAATCCGTGCAAATGAAAATGTTTCATAAATTTGTCTGCACATCCTTAACAAACATTTCTCCCAGATGAAAATTGAAAAATTGCTTGATAGGGCAATTTCGTTACTCGGATCTATGAAGAAAATTAGTTCTGATGAAAAAAAAAAAAAGTAATTAACTGGCGAGTCAAAGAACTTTTGAACCTCAAAGTAAATAAACATGCTTCCGGGCAATATAAGATTTCAAGTCGTTTGCACATGGTAAGCTTATAAGTGTGTGGCTTCTTTTTCTTGACGGTCGCATTTAAACGAGAATAAAGCGTGCGAAGGTGTAGGCTGTTCGGGTGGTCCAATGTCCGGGCTCCATATTAATTATGACATATACCTTCCGACCAACGCTGAGACTATGATTTAATGGCACGAAACCACGTTGAGTTGTCCTTGGCGCTTTCGAAGAATCGTGGCGTCCCTTTTCAAGCAAACTTGAATACGTTAAAACCGTATATATGAATCATACATACGTATGAGATATAAAAGTCTCATAATCGTGACGAAACGTATTCAGGTGACACAGTTTGATCGCATGAAGTAAATCGCGCTATTATATATCAAACCTTTTGTTTGTGCCCTTAATACTAACATATTTGTTTTGTTGGATCCGACGGCGTAACTAAATTGATTAAAATTTCGTAATGGACAGAACACCACAAAAAATATAGCAGTAAATTGTGAAATGTGAAAAACATTTTTTTTTATCGATTCTGCAAAAATTTCCCGAACAATGCCCTTTGGCACGAATTTTTCGCAACATCATTTTTTCGCACACGTTATTCATCTATTTTATAACATGCTAATTTAGAATAACCTCTATTTCCATATTAATAAGTTTTGTTGGAAACGTCAAGATTGATATTCATCTTTTCTAAACTTCCCTTCCAGTTTTTTCTTCTCGCACAGTGAACAACACAGCTTCTCTATTATTGACCTCACAAATTGTATAAATTTTTTCCTCAAGATCCAGAGATAATCACACAATTTGACTTCGAAGCTGAAAAATCAAAAGTCAAAGGCATTCTTGATCAACAAAATGTTTTCCTTTTGACGTTTACAATAAGGCGATCCTTTACTTGCCACACACCCGACCGAAATAATTCAGTAGCGACCGAAAATTTGATTGACATGGCCGGGGGAAGCTTTGTCAGCGGACAGCATTTCGTACCTGCGGATTGACATAGGTATATTGAACCATCACGACTAAAAGTTTTCGCGTTTACATAAAACATCTTATTTACATTTCTTTCAGAATTACTGAGAAGTTTGCTGAAAAGCTTGAATCGAATTAAAAAGTCTGACAAGAATAACTCCCAATTTCCTGGCGTCTATTTTCAACGGACTAAAGACACGCGGAAAACTAGCTTTTTTCGAGCTCAAGGAGTGTGAATCCCGAAAAGAGAGAGAGACAGGCCGGCTTTTTTCGCCGTCGTAGAATTATCGAAACTAATTAACTTGCAGTCAGGCGCAGCGCAAACTCTCCAGGTAATTTCATTTTTCAGTATTATTCAATATAATAAGTGCATAATTGGTCGCGTGCTTTTTTCTCTCTCTCTCTCTCTCTCTCTTTCATTTCATTATTATTATTTTTTTCGAGCACTTTTCTTGTACCAGAGCCTTTGCAATTCTTTTAATTACACTTTGAAAAATAACATTAACTAAAAGAGATCAAAGGGATGTATGAAGCCGATTAAATTACGGGTTTTGCACTATTTTTCATACTGTAATACTTTGAGGAGATAGAGAGATTTGTATACATAGTTTTTTTGACCTTCGTTCGTTTTTTTCTGCCTACATACTTTGACGTGTACTTCCAAGGTTCGTCGTTTTTTACTCTGTAAGGAAAAGATTATTTCATTAGGACTTTGTTGTGTGATATGAAAAGGAAATCAGCAAGCAAATGGGGCAGCGCAACATTTAACGAGAGGCTGTGTATTAATAACGCTGTAATATCCAACGCTTGTTATTTCTTTTGTCTGTCCGAGATTTCAGAGATATTAGAATTTTTTTAAATCCGGAATATTAAAGCCCAAAAAAAAAACGAACAAGCTTCTCAGAAAAGTCGTAAAAGTCTTCAATTAAATTGGCAGTCAAGACGATTTGTATTAATTTATTATTAATATTTTATCAGCTGAAGAAAACATCTCTGTCGTGTTAGAGTGAATTTTGCTCCAAAGGTTTCATGTAACTTGTTGAAATTCAAAAGTAAATCAAAGTATATGAGCGATCATTTTCATTTTATTAGTCGAAAAATGTTTTTCGGCTGAATGAAATTCTTAAAAAACATAAAACCCATCTGAAATAACGGGCAAAGGTGCTTTTCCATGTAACGAACGGCTGCCGATGCATTGAATCTTTGAAATAATCATAAACATTTCACGCAGAGAGCGCTACTCGAAAAATCGTCGCCGGAGTTTCGAATTTCATTCGGTCGCCTAAACCCTCGTGCGATAAAAAATTCACAAAAAAAAAAATGCTTCGCGACAAGTTGCGTCTCGTCGAGCGACATACCGCTCGCTTCCTGAAACAAAACATTTTTGACGAAACGTATAGCTGCCATATGATGATGAAAGAAAAAGAGGGCATATCCGAAATATTCCATGCATGCATTTTGTTTTACGGCGCGCGCGCCTCGAGATTCAATTGGTCTCGTCGGTTTGGCATAAAAAAAGCGGCACGCGATCGAGGGATACGCGAAATTGTAAAACGAGAAGTAATAAAAAGAGGTGAGAAGGAGCAGCGTCAAATGTTTCAGAGAGTCCTGTTGCGGAATTTTTATTATTTCTCATTTCTTTGCTCCCTTTTGTTTTACGTTTTGTTTTTCTCGGTGCAATTTTTAAAACGTTCTGAATTGCAGAGGCACGATTACGTTTTATTTATTGAGATCGTGTGAAGCAGTGATTGTTTGTCGGGATTTCAATTAAGTTAACGAATAGCTTCCAACCGGCAGTTCACACGTGCAAAAATGAAATTAAACGTAGAGGGTAAGGCTCAACGGCTTCAGTATCAGCTGTAATGACAATAATAACTAGTGACGATTAACTGGCTGAGTGACGATTACGCGACGTTTATTCGGCCCCCTGCAATGTTCCTAACTACGTGACACCGTACACAGTCACGCACCCGTGAATATATACCAAGCTACTTGCCACATAATAATAATAACATAATCACAATCAGACCATTGGATCAAATCAAACGTGTTACGCACGAAATTAACATCAAATTCAGTACTCACGTTCGTAAAATTTGCAGAAATGTTAGTTCATTAAATTAGTCGTCTACAATGACTTTGCGAATTACAATCGGTTACAATTTATCGCTTTGGGAAACACTGCAGGGGTTTTCAATCAAATGACCCGAAAAAATTAGAAATTGTAATTTTCCCAAATTGTGTATTAGGATAAATTGAACCTTTTTATTCAAACAGGTTGACGGACAAACTTTATTTAGATTTATTTTGCAAAGAACAACGTTGACTTGACTTTCAATCGTAATTTTTGATAAAATTAATTTATTCAAGCAATTTATAATCAAGTTTATGAATAAAACTGGCCAATTGTAATGTAACCATTGCAAAAATGTTGAGTTAGAAGACTTTTGAAAATTTCAACAAATTCTTGGCCTTCGAGTGTTCGAGTTGAGAAATTAAATGACTTTTCAATCACAATTCAATAATGTGGTGGTGGGTTTTGACACATTTTTTCATCCATAAACTTGAACACCCGCTCGTCGGTGGGTGCCGCGGAGGACCACCCGCGTGCTAACTGGGATCTCCTCCTCTGGCGCTCCTCGTCCCTTCGTTACGCTCCATCATCTACTGCCTCCCTTTCACTCATCCACGGAGCTTTTGTCGTGGGCCGTAGTTACGCTTCCGCTAGACGCACATCGACGGAAAAGTATTTAAGGCTCAATGAACTAAAATTAGTTAGACTCTCGGGGGGGGAAAAAAAGTTTCGCCCGTCAAGTCACTCCCGTTCGGTTCGCCATTTCGTCTTTTTATACTCGATATTTCGACCTATTCATCACTTTGTTCGATGATTGACCATCACTTCATGCTTTTTCCGTACCTACGAGTACGCTCGAGTTCATAAACAAGATTCACCAATTTCCATCGTTCCATTATTATTATATCCCATGCGAAATAACGTTTCCTATAAATACGTTTTTGATATTCCACGAAGCATATAAAAATTTGTCGATGATTTATGCCTTTACCGTGATGGGCCGAACTGATTTATGCCAGAGTGAAATGTTAATTATGAAATTTTGCCCAAGTAATTTAATTTCGGTTAAAGCGCTCATCTAAAATGCTAATCTATAACCAACATTGAGTTCCCGTTTAAGTGTTTACCCACTTCTTTGGCTGCGTTAGCCCATTATAGTTCGTTGAGCTACCTGCGCTTTGCCAACATTGGTTCATTGCATGATTATATACGTTTGCAACGGACGGTGCTGAGTGATTCAATTGGATAAATTTCAAGAAATATAGGGCTTAATTAAATAATTATCAAACAACATATTCAACTATAAGTATTGGACGACGACATTAAATGTGTATTTACAGTGCAGTCGTGTACACGACGTGAAAGCGAAATTCGGTACGGTATAGCTTTCGCAGCTGCCGCACGAATAGTCACTGCATCTACTTCATTTTAGTACGTCGATCAACATTTTTCTTCGCCGGCGCCAAAAATAACGCGAATTCATTCAAATAATTTAATCCAGAATTATGAATAAATTTCAATTATAAATACAGTTGAAAAATAAACGATTTTTTGAATTATTTGATCTTGGAAAATGTTGTTTCTTTTTTTTTTTCTTTTGCAAATTTCATGACAATTATTTATCATATTTTTGATGAAAACATATCTGCCAGTTCTCATCAGTGGCCAAGATTCATGAATTATTTACAAATAGTCTGGTGAACGATTAGAGTAATTATTTAAATATTTTTCTGATTTATCCTAAACGCCGTCCGGCGAACAAGATTGCTCGACCAAAATGACTCCAAGTTTCTGCTGATTAGTTCGTGTAATTGCGGTCGAATGAACCGAAAGTATGTGGCCGCCGCAAATAATGATATTTTTATGAATTTTAATTCAACCGTTAAAAATTGTGTTTCGTAACTGTTCATGGCAAATGAATGTTTAATCGACATCAAAACCTGTGCCATGCTCAGACCGTTTGACATAGATTATGAATGAGACATGCATGTAGAACGGAGTGAGCTATTTTCAATTAAATTCTGCATTTTGTTTCGGTGCTTTTAAACTTAAAAAAAAAACAAAAATAAAATAATAAAAACGAATTATTCTTATAACCACCTACATAAGTTTGCTCGGAGAATAATTCCCGGACATTTTGTCAAGTTTTTACTAAAAGATAAGAACAAACAAAAGTCAAGACGTGGAAGTTTGGACACACTTTTAGGAAGGTGTAGAAATTAATTCTTTGAGAAAATTGGCAGACTTTTGTATGTAATACCTGTTTGGCTGAAAATTAAGCGAACATTTGAGCAAAAATCATGAATTTTCTCTAATTACTGTGTCTCATGTCTTTCGCGCCCTATCTTCATTACTTTTGACGGTGAAAATTTTCCAACTGCGCAACTTTGTTTACACTTCCCTTAAAATAACTTAGTATTATTTTGAAGTCTGTGACAGTCAAACTTTGATCTTTATTCCAACAACCGTAATAAAGTTCAAGGTGTTTGAAATTCATATAACTGATTTGCAATTTCTTTACCATGGTGTACACCAAAAAAAAAATGGTGGATCACAAGCGAACCGCAAATATGTTAAACGCCAAATCAAAACCACAGTAATTATACACTGCTCAGATACAACAACGAAAAATAATACCGGGTGTTGTGCGTAACAAAGATTTAGTTTCACAGATGATTACAGGGCGACTAAGAGAGAAGTCCATGAAGGAGCAGACTTACCGACGCACACGCTTGTTACGTTCCACAATCAATAAGTATAAAACTAAAGTACCAGCCGCAAAAAAGGGTACTTAAAGTTTCCAAATGTGTAAACTTTTATTCACACCCAAACAGATTATAATTTTATCGAACATCATCATACTTGTATCGGAGAATTTTATGATTTTATGTGAAAAAATATAAGCCGAGGTGTTGAGGATAATCAATTGTAAACACTGCTTTAAAATTAAAATCGGTTGTCAGTAATTAAAATGAATGTAAACTTGACTTTGATTTGAGCTTCCCGACAATATAACACAAAGTAAAATAAAACAATTAGCCGAATATTTTTTTTTTTCAGAAACAAAAATAAACAGAATAAAATAGCCATAAATATATTCGAACGAGGTTCTAATCTGGACAGCTGGTCGACCGCAACAATTTGTCGATTTCTTTTGCGAGAGAGTAATCCGCAATCAGAGTGTCCATCATTTTCTCTAACAAGAGTCTCAGGCGAAGTGAATGTTTGATGAGCAAATCAGTTTAGGACGGAAATCGCAAGAGTATTTATTACAGCGATTGCAAAACAAAGGATAGTAAAAAGGAGAGAAAGAGAGAGAAGGAGAGAAGATAATATCGAACGAGGCACGTCTTTTCTCGCGACGGCTTACGATAAGCAGATACAAAAAGGGGGCCAACGTGGATTGGGCACTTTAATTGTCCGAAATTAAACGGAGCACCTGCCCTTTTCGTCCTAACAAGCCTATAATAAGCTGGTGCCCCGTTCGGCCATCGTCCGATGCTCTCACTCTTCTTTAACTTCTCTCCGCTCTGCACGCCATAAACTTGATTGTACGTTAGATTTATAAACGAGGGGCCACCCGAGAAAGAGACAGGTGCTTCCGTTGACGGCGCACGTTCCGCATCATTTCGGGATTTTTCGCGCACAATTGTGCGCCACACCACCGTCCCATATCTAGGCGCGACTAGAGAAAAGAACCGGAGCCCGCACCTCACGTGTGGTACGTTCAGCAAACGAACCCGCAGATGATGGTTATTACGCGTCTCCCAAGTCGCTCATTCCGCTCAACGATTTTTTTTTATTTTTTACGTTACATTTAACCTGAAAGTGGTCTTTAACGTACCGGTCGAACGCGAAAATTTACGATATGGAAATGCACGCAGACCAAGGGGAATTCAATTTTCGCAGGCGTGTTATTAATTTTTCGAAATGAATTTTTGCTCTTGATTTTACGAGCTTAGGCACCACGGCCGACCAGTCTGTTCGGATTTTTTTTATGACAGCCAGAAATCGCACAGTTTTCAATATACGGATATGGGCTTTTGTGTGTCAATAAAAATTTTTATTCATAGTGATTCGGAGAGTTCGATAGATATTATGGCACTAAGCCGTTCTTCTGTCATGTAAACTGACGTGAATCGACACTCTGTTGGGGTTCCGATAAAATTTGACGTATGACCAAATTGATCAGTCTCTGGGATATGTTTCCCAAATCGTATAAACTTCCTTTTTTTTGTTTTTTTTTTTGTATTCATCGTGAGTGTAATGGATTTGATTAAACAAAGTGCAAATTTGATTAAAGGCGTTTTAAAAAATTGTCCAACATCTCCAACCGTTTGGAACAACATTATAAATCGGAACTTATAAATAACATTTGTATATGAAACAGCGGAGAGGGGCGCGGCATATTTATTTTCTCCGAAATCTTATATTTTTCCAGCGACGTATTTTTATCCGGTAATAAATTCGTAGTCATCTGTAAAGATTAAATAAATGATTCACCCAATTTTATAATCCCCCCTTTCTCGTCCAAAAATGTGTGTCACTCTCCGGGCCACAGAGCTCTAATCCCGAGAAAAACAAACCACCTTTCCTGAGCAGATCGCATTCTAATAAATGTCTCACCAGGGTCTAATTCATTTTCAGATGTTTCGAACCAACGCAGATGATGAATCGGCGCAAATTGTCCAAGTAGCTTCTTTCGTCCCGGGACTCGGCGGTGGAATTGGAACCGACAGCCGCCGTTTCTAATTCCCATTGGTCGCGCGAACAAGGTAAACGATGTTGACACACAGCAATATCCAAGCTGGCCGAAAATAATAAAAAGAAAAAAAATATAAGAAACCGAGCTTTCGCGCTGGGAGTGGAGATTTGGTCGGCGCGGTAAAGAGGGCTCTAATGATTATAGCCGGTGGAATGAGGGACGAATATAACGAGACACGAGCCGAAAGGGAAGAAAACGACGCGAAGAATGAAGTCTCGTTCGCGGCTAATGCTGATCCGCGAGGAGCCGTCGAAACGCTTCCAGGTCTGGGCCGGGCAACGTGATCGCGACGTCGAGATCGTAAACGAGGAGAGAATGGCTGCTCCCATGCTCGTGTAATCTGTTCTGGAGTAATTGTATGTTATACGTCCGGGGAGAAGCAGCGCAACAAGGAGAGCGAACAAAAAGGAGCAACGCAAAAAGAGTTCGAGGCGAAAAATCACAACCCGCAATGAGCCGAGAGAGAGAGGCAAATAGAGGCGAATAGTTGGTCCATGGCCGCGACCACCCCGGAGAATGTGCTCCGCGTGCGAAAGAAAGAGATCGGTTTGTAACGCTTCGCCCGAGACATCTCGTTGCGACGAGCTCAACGGGGTTGGCAGCATTTCAAACAGCTACATGTGGATCAGACGAATATATTATAACAACCTAACGAGACCGGTGATCTCTCCCGCTTCACCTATATCGGTTCTTCTCTTTTCTCTCTCCATCTCTCTCACTCGCGTCTACGTGAACACGCGACTCCTATAACGTTCTCAACATTTTCAACCATAGGGGATACTCTCATTGAGGTTGAGGCTTGTAATTACCGTTCCACTTGTTGTTTTAGTTCCCGATCAAGAGGGTGTATAGTTTTTGCCCTGGATGAGATGATCTATGGACTTAGAATTAGACGGTAGATTTTAGATGTCAAGGTAAAGCTGAAATTAACTTTTGCCAATTGATAAAGATTTTTTGAAATAAAATAAAAATAATTTTATTTTTAAATTGAAAAATTTAATACATGATGACAAGAAAACGTAATTTACAAAATGAAATCCTTTTACAACAAACATGAAATAACAAATGGAACGATTAAAAAAATATTTTCAAGATTATCTGTAAATTTATATAATGAGAGGATTCAAAGGATGAAATAAAAAAGGTTGGCTGTTGAAGGATTGTTGAGTGTTGCGCTGTGCAAGGCAATGAAAATTAGAAAAAGTCAATGAGGGTATTTCAATCAGGTCAGAACCTTGAAACCATCTTGAAACATTCCTGACAAAATCATTGCGCTACAATTATAATCCTGTAAATCGGAGAACAAAGTCGTTATAAAACAAAAATAAACAGTTATTAAAAAGGCCTCATCAATTTTAAAGACAATCCTCTCGTTACAAAATAATTACTTTTCACGTAAAAACTGACGTCTTATTCATTTCAATTTTAACCGCTTCCTTTCCCAAAGTACTCTTTTTATCATCATTGTTAAACAGCCATAAAGATATTCCTCGCGATAATCCAAGAACATAAAAAAAATCTGTTTAAAATATTTGCTTTTTTCTTCTGCAACTTGGTATAGACAATTTTGTTCACCTGACCGCTAAATGGGACAGTCTTTTCAAACAAGTTAATCAGTTCCTCTGATTACATTTGACTGCTATAGATTGACGTATTGCCGAAGGATACCTTCTAATCGATGTCACGTAGTTTGCGGTAACTTGTATACCGCAAACATCTGACTCACTCAACCAACAAATTTGTCTATTTTACATCCGAGATATATCTAATTCGGTCAGGCGCATGTCTTAATGACTAAAAATTTCTTAATAAGAGAAAACAAGTCCCCTCAATATCCAAAGATGAGAGATTAACAATCTTTTTCACCGCCACAAATTTTCTTGTTTAATTCGTAACTTTCAAATTTTTCCTTAGATTCTTCAAGAAAAATAAAAAAGAAAAAAAAAGAAGCTCGGTGTTGAGTTCATTTTTGTATGACCCACACCTCATCCGATTTCAAGCAGGTATAATCTTCAAAAATCTGTTTTAAAGGATCCTTTTCATACTTGATTTAAGACGCTACGTCGTGGTATACACTAGCTGTCCCAACTTGTGCTATAAAAATGGGACCGTCGTCCCTTCTAGAGTGGCGCTCACTAAAGGTATTCAGGGACCCCTTACTTTTTCCGCAACCGCGCCATTGTTACACAACATTCAGCCAGACTTACCGAATGTCGATGGCATATAACTAATAAAAGCAAACAAGAATTCTAACGCGATTGAAAATACTTGTTCAACGCACTTAAGTGTAATTTATGAAACTATGCTGCAAACGTAATGGATCCGTGTGTATAATCCGTGCAAGTCGAACCCGGAAATGTATGCTCTCGGTAATAGACAGAATCGTGTCTCACTTTGAGTGCATCGTATATTATTTACACTGTCTATTTAGGACATACGTAATGTATTTCGTCTACGTTTGCGGTTATTTTGATGATTCGCTGCACGCGAGGGGAAATGTCGTCGTGTGTCAGCGAGAGCCTCTGATTCACGGCCTGGAAAGAACGCGCCGCGCAGATCATTCGCAATCAGAAACGCGTACAATTGCCCCTCTCACGACTCCCCTCACTTTTTTCCCCTCCGGCCTCTTTTCTTTTCGCAAAAATACATATCGCGTTGAATTACACGACGAAATTTATTTTGTCCGTGCGGCGCATCGCTAAGTTATCGCTTGCATGCGCGCTCGTTTCCACCGGGGCGCGTTAAAATATTAGTCACATCGCCCGCGAAAGATGTAAATGTTGTGTTACGCAGAAGTGCCGGGCAAATATGATGCAAAACACGCAGCCCAGAAAAATGCACTCGCGTTAACTTGCAAAACTGGTAGCTTCACGGAAAGTAACGTACACTTGTTGCCTCTCCGCGATGAAAACTCATTTACAATTTCTATCATTTCAAATGAAAAATAACTTTACCGCACGCTTATATTCTGACAATTTGCGTCCGTCGTTTATAGTATTCAATAGGCATTTTTCTTTTAAGGTTCAATTGTTTTTGCGATACAATTTTCGTGAAAATTTTGTAAAATGTCACAACACCTTGTTAAGTAATTTTTCATGTAATTTTCAACATGATCTCTAAGTTTGGAACAAGTGTATAATCAAGTTAAAATTTGATGTTTACTTGTAAACGATTTTCGTCATACATGTTAAAGTGTTTAACGCCCTTTGTAAACTAACAACATCAACCCTGTTCATTGGGTTAATAATTGTCAAACGATATACTGTGCTTGGCATTTCGGTGTGATAAAAAAAACTGTGTACTCTGCATATAAGGATTTTATGAAAAGAAATCGTGACGTCGAAACGCGACGGAATGAAAAAGAAAGAAAAATTAAATGCCATTAATATTGGCATACGCGTATATAAATAAAAGATAAGACGTAATAGAGCAATAAAGACACTTGCATCTTAATACGCTCCACCTACAATAAAAACGTTGTTCTCGATTCCGATGTGAGAGGGTATAAAATCATTAACCTATCAGGACATAAAACGTTCGCGATAATAAAAGCCATCGATAAGTCCATAAACGTGATACACTTTCTTGAATGCAACTCCTTCATCGGCGTATAAAAAGCGATTGCCGATTATCGGCTGCGAAATTGCAGATTTATAGAGCACAAAAATGAAGGAGCCCATTGTGCGAGCGGAGAGTCGATTCGCGCGTATTGGCCGGCTGCGATGACTAATTCGTTGCTAATTGACTCGTTTATCCTCACTCGTTGCCTCTGCATGCTCATAAGCATTCTCATAAAAACAATTCGAAATAATTTAGACGATGACTGGGGCCAGCACAAGAATGCCATGCACGCCTTTATGCGACGACAAAACAGATTAAACATTCGAGTACCATAAATTACACTTTGCCAACGAAAAACCGCGCCGCAGATTTCAACAAACTCTCATCTCTCGACGAGAGACGTACTGATTAAAAGAGTGTTGTGCACTGTCAAGACACTTCAATTGCTTTTGATTGAGGTATGACAAATTATGTTGCGCAGACTTTTGCAAGGTGTCCCAACTCAGACAAATATAAAATCATTTCTGAAACGAATGGAGCAATTAAATTGCAATTTCTTTGAGTTTAAATTTTATATAGTTTTTTGATTATATAATTTCGGATTTACTATCCGTACGATAGGCAAGGTATCAAATTTGGTACGACATATCACTCCGATGCATTTATACATGTCGTCTTCCCCGAGCCATTTCAAGTTAAACGAAAAGCATTAATGGCGTATTTAAACAGGTCTACGTGTTGGTAGGTTTAACGACGTGGGGTATTGATTAATATCGGTTACTATCTTTTTGGCACAATTGACCCTACAGCCGCTGCACAATGTACGAGAGTTCGCCATTTCACTTACTCAACGTAGCAATTTTGAAAGTTAAGTATCATACATTGTACGGAGTACGAAGTAGATTCCCACATAAAGTACTGATGTATAATGTAAAACATTTTACAATACCGAGTGTGTCGCATAAAAATATTACGCCGGTCTGTCAGCTTTATTGTGCGCCATTTCGCAGTATAATTGTGCCAAGCTGTTTACGTTTTGTCGTCGGGGTGTTTAAATCTTTATTTCATAACTTTGTTGTTCTTGGGGATTAACAAATTCATGAAATTAATCATGTTAAGCGTTTTCTTGTTTGTCGATCAATTCATTTTTTGTGATTCTTATATTTTTAAATAGTTTCGATCCATCAATAGTAAGGGATCCAAAAAGTATTTAGATAAGCCCACGTATTCCCTAAAAATATCGAACACTGTTTTTATTTCGTAATTAAATAAATGACTTTTGATTTAATCAACCAAAATGCATGTACTCCCGATAGGCTTTCAATGCGCTTTAATTCAATTCCGTTGTCACCCTGAATTTGATTACAAAAAATACAGCGTTAATTAATTGGTCGCTCAAGATTTATCACATGTGTGTGATTCAATCACCGTTTTTAGAAAAAGTGCACAGAGCTTAACCCTGTAATAAACAAACTTGGAAATGTAAAAATCAAATCAGTTTCATAAACCTATTTTCTGAATCATGTTCGCATTTGCAAAACTTTCTTTACGTTTGATTTTCATAAACCAAAAAAGAAAATTTCAAATATTGTTTTTTTACAAAAAAAAAAAAAAAATCACATTATTTTTTTATTTTTGTCTCAAATTTCTTAAACTGTGCAAAAATTGGCCGGCTGAAGAAAAATAAGACACGTATAAAAAAAAAGAAGTCACAGGATTGTTAAAATACCAGAATTTCGTGGACATACTGATTTTCCATTAACATATTTGAACGAAACATACTCGTCGGATTGTTCGATAAATTGTCGGAGGCGAGGGAAGATCAAACATTCCTTCGGGGGCATTATACAAAAACAATCAAACAAACTGGCCAGGGGCGCGCGCGCAAAAAGAAAAGCGGCGCGCGGGCATGAAAAAGGAAACCGCAAGGAGAGAATACATTCGTGGCGTGCAATATTCGTTCCTCGGGTACACGTTTGTGCATAATTTGAAATCGATTACATCGCATCGTTGGTTTAATTGGTCTATACTCCCTCGGACGCGCGGTGAAATCGAAATTGATTCCCGAGCGGTCATTTCGTTCGATTACATTTGAACATTGTTTCTGTTGACTGAGCGTGGCATGAGTATAAAGTTTGGTCTATGCGGAGGTGGCATAAACCTTGGCTATCGATAGCTTCGTTTTGTACACTTTGGTCGCCACGGCCCAATTATTCGGAGCAATTTAAATTTCGTTGTCTCGACGCTTCAGCTGCTCGTTTTGGTACACCTCGCGTGTGCTCCTCTGCCAGGGCCTCGGGAGGTCTTGCAGCGCGACGAAAAGACCATGTCCAATCTCAGATTAACTGGCTCAATTTCGAAGAAATAATTATAAAAGTTCGCGGATCGCCACTTAACCTCGAGGGTGCATCGCGACAACCGACGACGACCCTTCACTTATACCTCTCTACACGGATATGCATCGCGAGCGCACTCCTCTTCCTTCTCATTTGGCGTTCAATAAAGCGATAAATCGTCCCTCCATACGCGAGACGCTCAGTACCTTTATACACACACAGGGATGTACCCAGGTAATTTTATGCCAAGGCCACATCTGTGCTATTACCATGCGCTCCGAAAAATTCACATGGAAGCTGATCTTTGATCGCATGAGATGTTATTAGTGAAATTTATTTCTTTCCTTATTTATTTTCTCTCTCTTTCTCTCTCGGTTCTTTTTTTTTTTTCGTCATTCTTTAGTTCGTACGCTCGTATTGGTCGTAGAAAAAGAGATTGTGTCCTGAACGGTCACACTCAGATCGCAATTTTGATAATTGGCATTGTTACGCCGAATTGTAATTGGACCTCGATCGTTGTTTCTTTGTTGCATTTGCATTTTCATGCCAAATTAATCGAATCAGAGACGGTTCGGCAGTTTGACTTTTCGGTTAGCGCACAAGCATTCTCACATCGGCTGGTATGAAATTGCACAGACATTCTTATTAGATTTTGTTCTTTTTTCAGTCTACCGTTTGTCAGATTGAAATTTCGATTATTCTTCTTGGCTGTGTAAACTCCCCGGTTATAACCAGAAATAGTCGCTTTTATAATTCAAAACACATTTCATTTGACAGCCCTTTTTTTCTATCGAAATTTGAAATGCAAACCCAAAATGAAACCTTTACAATTTTATACCGCGTCGCAGAGACAGATTTATCACTTCTGATCAAACGCTTGAAGCATGCGGACGTTGACTCTGTCGAGCAAATAAAATCTAATTGATTGAAAATTTTCCTCGGCAACGCTGAGAGTCGATCGCCGCATGATTCATAACAAAAACAATATATTAAACAATTCTTTTTCATCGTCGCATAACTCGTGGGCCCGCTCAATTATCTATCCCTTGTTACGACTCGGCTGTACACACACAAACGCATATAATAAGCTCATATATAATGTTCGCATATGGAATGTTTAGCACAGTGCAAAACCCGGACACAAATCTTCGTCGGATAAGCGCAGTGTAGACGTCTTAAGTAAGAACTTCTAATATACCATAGATAACCTCTGGACATTCCGCGGATATGCTGCGATGATATATGAAAGCGCGTACTCTTTGAGCCTGGATCACAACATGCACGGGGAAAAAATGCTCGCGTATATGGAAGAGGAAAATACGCATTTGCCTCGCTAATCAAATCATTCGGGACGATCGCAAATCCATCCCCCTTCGGTGTTTTACAATTATCGTTAATGTTACCAAGGTGCATTATTTATCCCACAAACATCTCTATATGCTTTCGCAAACATTGTGTCTATACTCAAACTTGAATTATGACCAGGGTTCGGATACGTTCGGATGCGTTCGAATAACACGTCGTGATTCTACAAAAACGAATGTTGCACAAGTATCGGATGACTTTATTTGTTTAATGATAATTTCATCAAAATATACACCGCGCGTTGACACTGTCGTTCGTGTTTCATCTTTTTTGTACGCTTGATTGAATTCATTTTGTTCTGTTTAATGGTTTCTTCTAACGCCATTCAAATTGTTTTCACCTAAATTGTGGGTTGCAAATACGAGATAAAAGAGAGATGCAACATTGTGATTATCGACAATACCTGACAGGTTTTCTTCTGTCAGATAATTTTCGATACTGTCGAGATATATAACCGCAACTACTTTACAGCGCATATTCCAGGAACATATAAAACAACGAGCGACGCGCAAAAACATTACTCTCCTCTATTTGTTTAGCGTTAAGTACGGCGAAGGGAAATAAAACAGAATATTACATTGTGAACAAACAATTTCGAAACGCCGCGAATGAAAAAAAAAAAAAAAAAAGAAGTCTTGTGTAATTTTGTATGTGCACCATGAAATTTTAATGGGATTTAATTATTGTTAAAAAATGCGGAAAGAAAATAATGATTTGAGTTTATTTTTATAAACTGGGTGAATCGATGGATTAAAATCGCTAATAATTTATTTTTCATGATTTCTTTTTAAGAACGAGAGTAGTGTATGGATTAGCACGAACTTATTGGTGATTGCGTCAAATCTGATATTGAACATTTTTTGCGAATTCTATAATCGACTTCTGACTTTATACTTGTTAATGAAAATTTGTCAAAACTTTTGTATATGGGATCGATGTGTTTTTTTGTCATTCTCGAATATAAAGAAACACGAATGTTCACGTTTGCCACACTTGTCACGGTTTTGATGAATCAGCCAAGACTTGTTCCGTTGACACAAAAGGAAGCATAATTTATACAAGTTTCTATAAAATGCCAAGAAATGCAGGCGGATTAGTCATAATTCTATTATCTTTCGTGTTCTTATAACGTTTAATTGGTTTAAATATCCCAAAAAGGAAGTTTATTATTGGATTCAAGAAAAAAATACAGAATAATGAGCCATAACTTTTTTGTGTCGTACCTCATTATAATCCAGCATATCATAAAAATTGTTTGAAAATTATTCGTCACGTTTTTTCGAGATTACATTAGTTAATCAAAAACACGAGAGAGATTATTATTATACGATCCAATAAACTGTTCTTGATTGAAAGAAGCGTATACATCCACGGCACAAAAATATAAATGTGAAATTCCAGTGGAATCTTTATAACAGGATCCTCGGTGTACCTAATAAATATGTACGCTTAATTAAATTAGCCTCTTATCGGGCGTTTAGAAGATTTATATTTTCGCATGTCAAACTAAACAACCGTCACGTTTGTCCGGAATTAAATCACACTTGAGCGAGTAAAAAAAACTAGTCAACTGGTAAAAAAAAATTTATCCCAATTTTGTATCACTTAACGCACGACTAATTATCTTTTCATTTTCTCGCGTCAAAAAATATAAAGCCGCGCAGTGCACACGTCCAAGTGACGCGGAAAATAACTCGAACACAAATTCACGTTACGGCGCGGAAAATGCGTCCATTTTATAACAACACGCACCATCGAGCCTTCTATGTGACATCGTCGAACAAAGGCCGGGCAAAAATTTTTGCGTGCAGTGACGTTTTACCGCGCATCGCGAAGTTTTCACCGGAGCATAATTTGGGCTCGTTCGCGGCCCGATGCCTATGCACGATACAGCTATTTAGCATCAAACAATTACCCCGCAACAGGCAATTATTTTTGCGCCGCAATTCTTCTCACCTCCGCCCCCGCGTTCGAAAATTCGCGGCAGAGAGTACAGCCGAGTCGTGACGTCGGGAGCAATTCTCTCGTAACTCGATTGCGAAGTGTATTTCAACAGACAAGGACTGCACGATTGCAACGCAGTCAAGATTTCCAGTGCTTTTGTTGCCTCGTTTCACTTTCGAGTGACGTTCTTATAGATCCGCTTGTTAGCAATTTTTGTGGCATCGCTCTCGCTATGCTGAATTCCAGAGTAAATACAGAAATTTTAATGTAGCTTCGAGTATAGCATCCGCGCCGTTATTTGACAGTTATGTTGTAGTGTTAGTACCATCAAGTATCCAGTAGTATTCCCAGGGCAAAAAGTCCAGTGTGGCTCACTGGATATGAGAATTGTTCGTCAAAATTACAGTTCCCCTTTTGTGTACGTTGGCTGTTTAATCGATCGATCAAGATGAACATGTCTTTCATTCGATTAGCCTCGAGTAAATTGTAAACCAATTTTCTCTAGAAAATTGCATCGCAGATAAATAAAAATGTTACAACAAAACAATTTCATATTGGCTCACGACAAAATTGTGGTACTCTTTTTAATAGGCAGTTGCGGTAATTGTGACACCTTGGGTAAATTTGACACCATTGTGGCACTCAAATAACTTTTTGAAAAATCAATTCTGTGGCTGTGAGGAAAAACCAGTTAACTACCAGTTGAAAACATTAAAAAATAAAACTTTAAACATTTTTTAAAACGAAATTAGACTTCTGGATAATGTTGAAAATTGTGAATTATAGTTTTTTGATCCCCATAGCAACACTTTTTTGAATTCGTCTTATAAAAGTAGATAAAAATAACAACATAAAATATATTTTCAACTTAAATGTACAAAAAAGCACTTAACTGGTTTTTCCTCATAGCCACAGAATTTTCGGTCGCAAAATTTTGGTACTGTTACATTTACCCCGCCTGTCACATTACAGGTTGATGTTTTTACCAATTAAACTAAAAGGTTTAGATTGTAAACAACGACAATTTCTGATACAAAATGTACCTTCTTTTATGGTTGAGCAATTTGAAGCTTTTAGATATGAGAAACAGGATGTGCAGTGCGCCTCTATCGCATCGAGGGTGTTGATATACTGAAATTCAGAAGCAAAAAGAGATCGATTGGGGAATGAATTCGGAGCGATGGACGGGTTAGCGGGAATAGAAAGATGGTTGAAGTGATGCTTTTGTTTTTACGGTTCCCGGCGTTTCACTTTCGTGCAAGGTTGCACTCGGCCACGGCGGAGCCACTTGACGTTTCGCGTGGGCAAAAAGCACGCTGACCCGCCGGGTGCCGTGAGCGAGTCAGGTATACATCGATGGATCTCCACTCTTCGGTAAACATTTCTCATGAGTCTGAAATAATATGGTACGGAGAGATATTCCTGCTCGATAAATCGTTCGAGCGCTTCCTGTTATCTTTCTGTAAAAGTCGTTCGATCCTCGATCCGCGCCGAAGATAACGCGCGGCCCAGGTCACTACGTCGAGCTCTCGAGGTCGCTTTGACGTTGCAACTTTGCCTTGAAATTGGCAAGCTTATTGAAAAGAAAGAGAGCCCCGTGGTGTTGATACGCCAACGTGTAATGGCCGTCCCTCGACTCGGCTAACGAGCGAATCACGATTTTACACCGAATCAAAACTCTTTCGTAATTTGCGTCACAAATATTTGTAAAGGTTCCTCCGCCTCTTCCTCTTGATCGGTTCAGACACTTACCGCTCGGCTTTTCCATCTGGCCCTGCACGTTGCATTTTTCGCCTCCAGTTTTGTTCGGGACTTCGAGTTCCGGGTTATCTGTAAATATAAGTCGCAAATCAAATTACGAAATGATACGAGACGAATTCGAGCTACGCCATGTTTCGGTGATTGTGACGCGCGCGAGGGGAGAAAGATGCTTTTCAGATTAGTCCGCCTTGATATATGACGATAATTATTCTAGTGGCTTTTTGAATGTTAGATTCGTGAGGCCTATTTCGATTTATATGCTCGTATTAATTTTCAAACGCGAAGAATAGACGCTCTAGGAATAAAGAGATGCGCGAAGAATGAAACTAGTTTCTAAGCATAACATTCGAAATTCTTTTTTTTTTTTTTTTTTTTTATAGTCAAGAAAAATTCTTACCTTTCAATCTTCCACGTATTTTTTTACCAAGTTGTATTCAAGCCGTACAAAAAAGGGGCAAGAAACTTTTTTAGTCTAAGTGTCTCATCAAGACGTGAGTTTTTTATATAGAAATCGCTCCAACAGTTCAGCTTCGTTTCTTTGTTTTAGTTTGATATTTTTTCTTCCGAGAATTGAGTTCAGCATTTTGGCTATCGATCAAAATTGTATTGTTTCTGTCAGTTCGAATTTGGTCTTCGCTTCACATGTTTCTGCAAGATAATTGACATTTATGAAAAGACTTGAAAAACATAATGTGGTTATAATTAACATGACAATACATCAAATTTTTCGGTTCGATTCGTGTGTTAAAATTTCGGGGGAGAATAAAAAGCCACCCACGGAATCACGAGCATGAACTTAACAAACTGAATCGGACAGTTTTTTTCTGGTTGCGAAAAAATACATTTCACCTGATTTGCGGGTGTCGTGAAACTTTATTAACAACCTTTAAGTATTGGCATTTTAATTAAACTCGTTACAACATTGTTTTCTGAATACAATGGTTTAGATATTAACATAAATAACGAATTAATAACTGTGAGAAATTCGTTGTCGATTAAATCGGGGGGTTTGCACGCGATTTGCACAGTTTTGTATTACTCGGCTCTTTTAACTTGGTCGAGCTAAATCAGTGCGATCGCGGGCAACAATAGAAATCGATTGACAAATAAAAAGCGGAACAGTGGTCGTTCCAGTTATAATGAATTGGGGAAAGGAAACAAAGTTTTCGTGATGAGACACACAGCTATCGGGTCGCAGATAATCGCAAGAAGTAAGAACCAGTGTTTGTTCGACGAATTATGAATAGTTTGCAAGAGAGAGAGACTTTGTGAACCAGAAAATAGGAGAAAGTTGGAACAATGTTTATAACCCGTGAGTCATAACAATAAAAATGAATACCCGTCGTAAATTCGAAATTATTAAATAAAATTCGGCAAACAATTTCGTTTAGCACTTAGTCACGCTTTATTGAATCACGTGATACTGCGCGAAACAATCGTGAATACCAACCACAATTACGTAAGTTGCGCGCCACCGACAATTTTTATCGACTCGCCGAAAAAACATCATTAATAAATTGCTCGAGTTCCCGAGGGAGCAAAAGATATATGATACGTTAGCTGGATTATGTTCTAGTAAATAACCGTCTCGCGTATATGTTAGAAAGGGATAATACCCATGTGCTATATTTCTCACTTTCATTGTAACTCGCTGCGTATAGCCCGAGCATGTAGATCGCCAGATTCATGATTCGTCATTCAATCTTTTCTCTCCAACTCGATGAACGAACCTTGACCCATACAAACTTGAACCCTCTCAGACATTCAATTCTTCTTCTTTTTTAACAAAACCAACTTTTTTTTGCACATTCTCTGACTGTGCTGATGGAATTTTTCTCTTACCATTTATGTCACTGATGACATAAAAGAGGCTCCTACGGATTTTCAAGTCAGAAAAATATGAATTTTTACCTGCCGAGCATATTGTGTTCGGCAGTCTCTTCAAAGTCTAATTCAATTAAGATTAGGTGGACAAACGATGAAATTGCCTTTTCGTAATCATACAGTTTTGTTTCTTGTTACAAAACTAATTCCAGTTTAGCCGGATTGTAACTGAACTACTCGAATTAAATTAAATTTAAATCCAATTTTACATCGTCCAGACCAAAACTGATCGAATTTGGCCGAGTTTGATCAAAGTTGTAACTGGTCATTAATGCGATGTCAATGAAATTTCGCTACAGTTTCTTTTTTCAATAAATAATTATATCGTCACATGAATCATTTTTCATGGCAAAAGTTGTGCCTGTAGCGGGAAGCGTCGTATTCAATCAGCGGATCGATCTTTCTTCCGCGAGCAATGTTCCACAGGTTTTCCATGCATAAAATATAAAAGCTTTCAATTACAAAACTGACAGGTGTTATATAATTTTTCGTATATTCAAAACCTATCATTAAAACTCGTACACTTTCACCGGAAAAACTGTAACAATGTTTGCGAGGTAATCGCGTATTGAATTGAAAAAAATATAAAACATTTTATTTCACGTCACAAAAGTTGGAACCGAACAAATTGTTTGAATCGTAACTTGCTGGTGAGCATACTTGAAAATAACAAAAAGTAAATCATTACAAGCAACCTGACATAGAAAGTCCGAAATAAAGCCATAACAATTGGTATCAACGAAAATTTATCCCTCGACGAAAGTTTATCCTTCACCAAGTAACCGAAACTCCTGTGCTAGCAAAAATGTTACAACGTGTATCATCTTACTATATACTATAGGTATAATCCACGGACTTTTATCGGGTTATGCAAAGCTGTTGTCATATCTAATAACTGTTTATGCAGCAGCAAAATCCGTCGGATCTGAAGGCATTAATTTTGTACAATGTTAATTCAATTTTTGTATAATCCAACAATGAAAATGTACAATTTTTTATTGTTTACAACACTCGTTGGCTTATCTCTGAAAGACATGCTCGGAGGCTTGGGATCACGAGTTTGAGTAAACTTTTGATCGAGCCCAACCATGAACTACAAATAGGAGTATCTGATCATGCCTTGAGTTACATTATCCGGACGGTTTATCAGGATCAATTGAATCTCTAATTTAATTTCACTCACGTTAACATTAATTGTCACTCTTGATTCGACGATATCCAGGACGAAATGACCGGAAACAATGACGAACGGTTATCAGCAGGGCCACGATCGCTGACGATCCTAATCGCGCCGTAAGTCTCGTCCCGGATTTTGCGAGAGTGGCTGTTAAAAAGTATTCCAATGTTTGTTTCCGGATAAGCGCAAACGTGTACGAATAGGTGACATCGGACGCGAGGATCGAAAACAGAAGGTCCAGAAGAATCCGAGAGCAATGGGGTTCTAGGCTGCATCGTGGCTCGCTCTCAACTCTCGCTCGTGAGTTTATCCAAGATTTATCGGGTTCCCGTGATACCGAACCGTGCTGAAAACACTGCAAAACAGGCCGTGTATACACGCTGCTCCGGATAACGAGGTGCTACCGCGCCGCTATAGATGCCCACGGTCATTTATTAGCAGAATTTATCTTTCCGGGCCCCCGAACAAAGGGCCTCTCTTGCTCTCCGCCAGAAAACTTGTCCCTGGTCAACGTGGGACGATACCAACTCCGCGCCAGTCATTAACAATTTTGCATTTTCTTTTCGAGAATCGCCACAATCTTCCAACATCCGAATACCTAGACCGTCGCACATTCGCACGCTTGGTCCCAAATCGCCTTTTTTTATATAATACATTTTTTGTTGTCGCCCCTTCTTTTTTGTCTTCGTTTTTGTTTCCTCTGCTGCTCCTTTTGCGGGGACGCTTTTTGTAGTGCCAACCCAAACTCGAGGTGTCGATAAAAATGCCATTCCTGCCGAGTTTTATAGAGTTGAGACTACGCGCTTATGGGAATCAAGTTCGATTGGGGGCCCCTCAATGAGTGTCGAGATAGGCACTCGTTTCTCTCGGCCGGGAATTCGTCGGCTTCGCCCACAGACGTTCATTGGCATTCGCAAAAGCTTTATGAGAAAATTAAATGATGCACGGGCGTCAGATTTTTGCGGCCAGATAAGATAAGTTTGTTTTATAGTTCCCAGACCGAACAACTTCATCGTTTGATCATCGCGGATGCGTTTACGTTTGTTTATTCAAAGAACTTGCACTTTGCGAATTGACCTAATGAGCAATAAAAGTTTCCTCCTGCTTGCCCACGGTTAGTTAGACGTTTCATGAAGCCAGTGTAATTACCAGACACTAAAATCATCGTTGCGATGTTGAAATTTAACAACGTTCCATTTTAAAGAAGCTCACGTTTAAAGTGGAAGTTACAGTGCAATTTTTGTTTCAACATTTTCTTATTTATACATTTTAGATTATTTCAACTGGCCTCTCTTTGTTCTCGTTTCAGATACATCCGTTCGAAGACGAGGTATAACTCATCTATTTATTACACACCAACTGATGAAACATCGGGATCAAATTTCAAGGAATGTAGCAATAACGGTTGACTCATTTTCGCACAACACCGTCCAATTACGCAGGAACATAAATTTGGTTACGTGGTATGAGTCGTCGTTGATTAGCGCAATTCGCCCACTAAATCTATTGGTGCAAAATGGCGCAATAAAAGACACGACCAATACGAAATGCAACAATGTTAGTCGGTTCGACGCTGTTTGCAATGCGCTGTCGCGTAAAGATGTGTTGAAACGCGTGTAATAACTGTTTATCAATAACTTGTAGTTACTTTGTCATAAAACTGCGCTAGCCACTGGTATATACATGATACAACGAAATGTGCATTGGCACATGAAAGTATATTCATCTGCATTCGCATAATGGACTGTAAACAGCTCGTTTTGGTCAATGAAAACAATTGTTGATGTTTTATCGACATTTTTTTAATTCAAAAGTGTAAAACTCAGAAAAAGGTTACCTCAACTGACATTCAACTGAAACAATTGAATTTCAAATTTAATTGAACAATCAAAAATTAAACTTAGAGTTTTGTTTGATGTAAAAAATTAGAGCAAAAGTAAGTGAACGAGTTTGTTAAATTTTTGGGCGAGTGCGAGACGAGATTTGAAAAAAAAAGTGGCCTTTCGTCCCTTCATCATCGTTTACTCTGCCATAAATCCTACATCATTATTCGTACAAGTAATGAGGGTTCGTTAATTTTAATATATAATTTTGCTCGTGGTACACATTAAAACACAATACTTAATAATTACCGTAATTATATACATGAACCTTTAAACTGATATCGCAGAGCATAACAATCCCCCTGGACAGACATTAGAGTACCCATCAACCATGGAGAAATTACTGTACAGTCTCAGAACCGATGACTGCTGGATTATTTGGTCATGCAATAAATGTCAGATCTTGATTTGGAGTGGATAATCGATATTGGGTAGACTTTGGATTACCAATAAAGAAGGTCTGGGCGCTGTAATTCAAAACTGCGCTGGTTATCGAAACAGCTAACACATGCAGCATAATGTTAGTTGTTAATGCAATCACAGAATTACGTTACCACCGCGACTCTCCGTCATGGGATATATTGGCAGAAGGCTGTATTAATCGACAGATTATTTGCAGTAGTGCAACATTCGCATATTAAATGTACTGTGCTTTATCTGCTTGCAGTCGTTGGCTTAATGGCGTGGTCGCATTAATTCATTACCAAGTAATTATAACGTCCTATTGAATTTTTGTTTTTAACCTTCGACGGTCATCAGATTGGAAACAGAACTCGGAACTGAAAATCAACAACATCATCCCAAAAACAAAATAATTTACAATTTGTCAAACATAAATCATGTAAACAAAACTATTGGTCGGTCAGAAATTATTGGCCATAACATTTCTTCCTATTTGGACATTGGATATTCAGCTACGATTACATAACATTATGTGTGTACGACGAATCATTTTCGTCGAGCAGCAATCGCAAATTTGCGAATAAATTGAATTCATATTATGTGTGCAATACATCCCTCTTCAATACCACATTGTCAATATACAAATCTGTAATAACACTCGGATCGAAATTATTATTGAAAATGCAATTGACCATTTTCAATATTCAATGGGCATTATTTTATGATACACGATACAAACTGGTATACACTCTTTGACAAAACTTTTATACTCTTGTAACGATCTTCAGTAGGCGCAACTATCATTCAGTCCGCAGACTAACAAACGAAGCAAAAGTTGTTTTTGTTTTCGTTATTTTTTTTTTCTGAACTTCAATTTAAAAACACAATATATAACTGGTATTTGAAAAATTCTTGATGGCGTGTTATAAAACTGTCTGGTTTTTAAAATAAACTAAAATTGCATGTTTTTTCATTCAAGAATAAACGTTTTCATTATCTGCAAAACTGTCCGTGTACAATTTTGCACGTACAAATTCCTTACGTAACGCCGTTTCGGCTGCTTTTCATAGGAGAATGAATTCTGAGTTCTAATAACAGTGCTCTCGTGCGGTGCATGGACGTATCATTAACCAAGGAAGCTGGAACAATATCGTTATCGGAGGCACAATGCACTTGTCTGGACCGCGAGGATACAATACAGATTTAATCCAAAATATTGCGAAAGCCAAACTGATAATTGTTGTAAACAATGGAGCCCAGACCAGACCGAAACCAACTCTCCAGGACACTCTTCCGGATCTGCGAGCAACAAAAGGACCTCGCGAAGTTGCGTCGATGGAACGTACGTCGTGAGGCCAACTGCTATCAGCGAATCAACGTCCGTCTTAATTATCGTTCGTGGTTTCTGTTGCGGTGCGAAACCATAGCCGCCGTTGTGTCGTGAATACAGCGATATATCACTTTATGAACGTGATAGGGCGAGGCCACTTATCGCCCACTGAAGAATCCAAAAATATTTAACCCGTTAGCCTATCTTTCTTCACTTCGGTGCACTTCCTTCTTCCTCCATCCTCCAACCTCCCTCCTCCCGCGAACAAGACAAAAAATCAAATTACACAGCCAACTTTGAGTTATGAGAACAAACAATGAAATCATCGGATAAATCATTCGACAACTTTTTTATTCCCAATCGCGTTTTTGTGAAATGCACTTACGAAAACTTGGATGCGAAATTTATTATGCCGTTTATTTTCGTTCGCCGTTATGTCGGTACAATTTTTGCATTGATCTTTTGTCAAGAAAAAAATCCAACCCAAGAGGTGTAGGAATTTTTTTTCACTCATTTCTTTTCGAGGGTGTTGAGTACCACTTCATGTCTTGTGTAGTGGATCTCAATGTAACGCGTTAATAAGTGCACGACATGTACACCAACTGAAAAGCATACTCGTACGTTCTGTTGGAGTTCAAAGAAATCTTTCACCCTTCTATTCAATTCTGAATTGTATTTCCATTCAATATTTTGTATTGTTTTACATGTTTTATTAGTTTCCGTGGATTCGTAATTTTTAACATTCACGTACTTTACATCATGTTTCAGGAAAAAGTTTTCATAAATCAATACCTCACAGCAAATACGACTGATCTTTTTTTTCAACCTTTTGAAATGTCGAGTGTCAAACTGTAAATAATTTCGTAACTTTTTTCAAACTTTTTAAGTATTATAAATTATTAAAAATAATTAACAGAAGAATAAATATTGGGTTGAAATTAAATGTTTTTTAATTATTTTTAAGACATTTCATCGCTTTTCGATATTTCTCTTGGTCATGCATCTACAGATGAATATACTGTCATCCTAGCATTAAGAAAATCTTTTGCACGATTTGTAGCATTATGACTTGATACAAAACGAGGTCGTGTTTCAATTAGGACAGCGCTTAGTCAACTAGTCAATTAACTCAACTTCGCCCAAACTACGTTTGAAGATTCAAACTGCTGTGCCAGCTGATTGGTTAGATTCAAGCAACGTGATGCATTTTACAAAATCATATGAAATTCATCACATTTATAAGATTGCGCGATACTTTTCCAGTCGCTCTCTCTCTCTCTATCTAATTAAATCTTTCCACTGCAGAATTTTTCGTCCACGTTCTCATTCATCCGGGTGAAACTGTGATCATAAATTTGGTTCCTTCATCAAAATGGATAACTCGTGATAAAAGTTGAAATGTTCTTGTCGTTTGGCATTAGTTTTCTAAATTAATAACGCTGACTTTTTGCGGAACTTAAATTCCATTTGTATTAGTTCCACCAGCTTACTTCGATACAGCTGCAGATGTGATACTTTTAGCTTGATCACTCAGAGATCAGATTTAATCTGACGCGATCAAGTCTAATGGAGTCTGAACTATTGTTTCGCAAGAATGTTTCTCAATTGGTCTAAGAGGCAAGAAAATCCAGACAATTTGCGGCAGGCTTTATTGAACCGTAAATGAATTTTCAAAATCATTAATTTCAAAATGGTTTCAAATTATTTTCAACGAGCATAGGGGGGAAATTTTTGTTCTACCTCTCGTTTACCTTTCAGCCTTTTAGAAAGTTTTAAAAGACATACGTTTGTAATAATAATAATCAATTAAGTCTCGATGCCTAAAAGCAGGAAATTGTGACGATATTTTCTTTGCGCCGAAAAATTTATTTAATCCCGAAAAATAACAATGAAACTCGAACCTCTCCCTCCTTTAAAATCGAAACTTTCGTGTGTAGAAACCATGCCAATGTTGACAGTTAACTAACGCGAGGAAAAGTCAACTCAACAGAGAAGCAAAACGGGATCGTTGATTTTAAAACTAATTCGCTGATCAAAGTGTCTTATTAGATTATTTGATAACAGATTAAAGAATAAAAAATTAATTAACAGAAAAAAATGTTATATCCAGAGATTGTAGTGAACTTACAAAGTTCAACAGGAATCGTTCAAGATTGATTAAATATACAATATTGTATAATGCAATTACACAGTGCCCGTTGACCTTACCTCATCATATAATAACCAGCGTTCAATGCGCTTTGTGAACTTTAATACATAACTTCGGTACACAATTCAGTACTCGGTAGGTATATAATTAGTAGTTAACAATATCAGAAATATTGAAAATTGACGTGAAATATGAAATAAAAAAAAATTAAACATTCGGGGTGCACAAAGAAAACGCCATTTCTAAGCAACAAAACAGGTTCAATTAAAACTTTGTATCAACAGATGAAAAAAGTTTTTCGACTCATTTTTGTACCCTTGTCAAGATTAATTATATTTGCTTAACAATAATCAACTTTGTATGCTGGAATTAAAATTTCATATTGTTGATCAAGCATTGTACATAATTAATTATGCAAAAGCCGACGAAGAATAAGTTGAAACTGCTCTCTAATCGAGGGACCTGCAACCCACTCGATTCAAGCAGACCTAATACTCGAACCTAAATATTTCAACGGATGCTCCGGAATCCGAATGATCTAAATTTTGTACGAACGTGCCGAAAGGACACGTGTATATATATTTCTAATGATAATTAAATTAAAATGTTTGTTCAGTAGCACAAACAATTTTGCCCGGGCGCAAGAGACGATTGCGAACAGCTGGCCTGGACTATATCTGAGTGCCATTCATTGACTGACGAGCACGTTCCTACGTAGAAAATACACTTTGGAGTCACGCGTTCATCAGTGTGTCACCCGGACGAAACCGCTGCTCTCTCATCTCGTTCAATTGCTGCGATATCCTTTCTGACCGCTTCTCCTTTTTCTCTTTTGTGACACTCGTATAATAGTCGGCCATTCAAACTTGCGCCTGAATAATTTATCGTCATAGTTCAAGTGAGTTCCATCCGTCAACGTTGGTTTTGTATTATTATTTTGTATACTTTTTTTTCACGGCCTCTCCTTGATGAAACCTGACGATAATTTGCCAAACGAAATTATCCGTAACGGGAACCGAGAGAGCCCGAAATGACTAAGTCGGCCGAAATGTGCGTTTCCGGCTATTTCGCGTGTTATGCAATACCCAGACGGGCGCAGCCGATCGAACGTGCCACACGTTTTAGGAACATACACACTTTTCTCGGAATTATCGACAAATTGTCCGATCGCCTTGCGTTTGCGAATGTAAATGAATGGCTTGAGGATAAAGATGGCATACCGATGCGCCTCGCTTTCTGGAAATCGGTTGCAGGCACTCGAATTACCCACGGGTCCCAATGAGATGTTAGTTTTCGAGCGATAATTTCGCTTCGCAAGTTGCATAACCAGCAGATAGTATTTCACAGGTATTTGAGCAAATCTGTAAGTGGTTTTCACAAAATGACACTTTATGGCTAATAAAATTATCCACTTCTTTATCGTCCGCGTTTCAATTACGTCACTTACTTAAAGGCAGAACATGAATGCGAATATCCTCGGAGAGAAGTTGCCATATCGGTTCATAAATTAAACGATGAGCACGCGAACGAGGGAATGAAATTCAACGTTTCAGGATATATTTTAAATAACACTCTTTTTCGTTGTGCTGAATGAAATGAAATAAAAAAAATAAATGAAAAGAGAAATAAAGTTTTTGATGAACTCGTTAAAATTTGATGCGCATTCACCGGACAGTCCCTTCCGACTTTATATTTCCAGCCATGTATATATTGTGCTGAGATAACACCTGTAGAATATTGTTGAAACTTTAGTTAAACGCAAACACCTTATCACGCCTGGGCGACTCATGTTTCATTATTTTGTTCAAAAAATTTAGCATCATTTATAAACTGTGCAGCGCAATATAATGTTACTTTGATGCCAAGTAACATGAGTGACGCAAGAGTGTGTACATAAAATGATTTTGAATTGTATTGTCACATGAACATGAAATACCGCCAGGCGAAAAAAAAAATGTTTCGTAAAAATTGTTTTACAAATATAAGAGAAGAAAGTACGGCGAGTATTAAATGTTATAAAAATTAATTATTTTCAAGTGACTAATCATGTAAGATTTGTTGGATATAATGTTTCAAACTTTCTAATCTATATTCTATTTTTTTTTTCAGCATTAAAAAAAAACTGTAACATGAAATGTCACTTTTTTTATATATATATTTTTGAATTAAAAATGTTACTGTTCAAAAAGCATCCCAGAGGTTTTGTATTTCTAGTTTACTCCACAGAGAAACGACATCTTTTGAAATTACTATTATCACATAACCGATGAGCAGTAAAAAAACTAATAAAATCAACAGGAAAAACTAATACGAAGACGGTGGAGAAAGTTTCTGTGATATTCAATTCTGTTGTGTTAGGGATTGTCGTGATGTTGACATAAACTTTTTTATTTTTATTTTGCCGACTCCGTCACAGCTTGACTTTGATAACAAAATTTGTTTCAAGATTTATATATATATATATTTCGGACTGCAAGATTCAATGAGAAAAACTCGGGACGGAAATTGTAATTTAGCGGTGACACTTTTGACTGGAATATCTAGCATGGGCTTCAAGTTAATTGACGTGTGGCGCGTGAAAAGTTCGCTGAAACGGAGAACTATTTTTAAAACTCAATTAGCAAATTTTTCAGCTTACCAAATGATCCGAGTTTCACGAAGTTGCTCGTGTTCTTTAAAGTATTATTCATAAGATAGTTTAGAAATGATCGCAACTACAATGAAGGAAATCAAAGAAAGGTATCAAATTTGCTTGATATCTTGTCTGGATCAGCTAAATGGAAGAATCGTTTGTTCCGACCAGCTGAATGTCGGTTGCATTCATCCGCATTCCATCCAAATCTGCAAAAACTATTTAAATTTGCCTCTCTTACCAGTAATTCACGATTATATTCCCAGATAAGTGATTATGATTAGAAAATCTCCATGAGCAAACGTAGCATACCATTTTTCTCATGCAAATTTGCATTTAATATAATATATTCCTAACGGTTTCTATTATATGACCGCTTTTTTTGTTCAATATATTTTTATATCTTCTTGGCAACAAAAAAAGGATAAAAAAAGCTGGTCGAAAGCGACCAATTATTTATTTGTATCCACAATTGGCGTTATTTACTGGATATGCTTTCAGCGAGATAAGAAAAACCGAAAGGACAAAAGGTTTTGGTACAATTTAGTCGGATCTTCGGAGACATCTGAAAATTGACATTGTCCAAATGAATCGATTCGAAGTGGAGTATCGAATTTTTTGTAATATCATGTCTCGATCGGCTAAACAAGAGGACGGTTCGTTCCGATTGGTTGATGCGCCCCGGTCACAATTGTACGGCCGTACGACCGGTGCGTTTTAAAGTGCGCCCGAAACATCGCCCCAAACGGCATAAAAGTTTGTCAGATAGAAATAGAATTCTCAGGGTATCGAATAACAATTTATTTCGAATGGGCCACGCTCTCGGCGCGTCGCTCTCGCGCGTATTGTAAGGGCACGACGATGGTCCCAAGCGTTGCCAAGATGTTATCTCTGCCCGAACAACGACCGATGCAATGAAAGATACCCCACCTAGCCGGACCCGGTTAACAATGTGTCGCATTCTTCTTTACCGATCAGTGCGACGATAATTTTGACAGAGTTACAATTTGCTAGCTTTCTTTCCCTCCCCTTCTAAACTTTTTCGTCCATGTCTTGGCTTTATTCTTGCGAATTGAATGAGAACCAAAATACAGTTCCTGCGGCTGCTCAACCTTTTCTCCCTTTTTTTTCTGTTTGTTCTCATTACAGATGTACCAAATAACATTACTTTAATCATTTGGATCTTTTGTTTTGAAACAATTTTCCACTTGCTTATGACAATTAATAATAATCAGTACCTTTTTTGGACACAAATGAAAACTTTTCATGGTATTTTTATTTAATGGCCTTTTTTTAAAATTGTATCTAATGATAGTTCTGATGGTCCAAAACGAAGGAGACGGAAACCCGAAATAAAATGTACGATACACTGAGTTGTGTCTACCTGACAAAACCCAGTTGTTAACCCGGTTGAACCGCATTACTTTAATCAAATTTTTAAACAGTAATTTTTTGTTCATTGTAATGATGGTGAGTTGAAGCGGATAATCAAACACTTGAGGTCAAAATAATTCAAACGATTTTCCACTTGGATAAACCGTATTCGATTTGGTTTGAAAGTAACGATTTTTAGTTATTTGTAAGTTCATGAAGGCATTTCCTTAACGATCCATGTAGATTAAGTCAGGGACTGGCTAATCCGTTCGTGACTCGAATTATACGATTACGCGGGTACGTGTAACGATTTATAATTGATTCCGAAGTCCCCTTGGTATAAACGCGGCGCGTTCGGCCTCATCCGTGCACCGTCATGACCTGCTTTCGCGAAAACCGAGAGAAAACTGATTGCGCCCGTGAAAATGCATCTTCTTGATTGCCGCAAATCCCCTTTTTATTCCACTCTTTATGTCGTTATGGTTTATCGATGCCGTATATTTCGAGTCGAGTTATTTTAGGATTATTATGCGTACCGAGAGCTACCATCATTGGGGAGTTTTAGAAAACGTGTGCAAGCGTCGGCCTCAAATTTTTGATGAGCCGCCCGCATTTTGTACGAGCCAGCAAATTATGTATACCTTTCGTTATAATCAGGACCCGCGTTATTTCACGGAATCTCATTTCGAGAATTGGCCGCGCGTTTGCTGCGCCTCGTTATGTTAATTAAAAATTCGACCTTGTCGGAAAAAATAAAAACAAACAACAATTTTTTTTTTCCATCACTTTTGCTTGAACACATGTTTACCACAAATTTTTTGATTTTTCATTTGTCTCGTTGGCTACTCGAAAATTTTACAATATAAATGCAAATGCCTTTCGGTTTCATAAAAGCATATTCTTTGAGCATAAGTCATACATTTAATGTGCAAAATGTGAACCGAAACCTGTTTTGTTTTAATGCCAACTTATTTCGATTATGGGACTATAACGCGGCTGCAATTTTCACGATATCACACACTAAAACGCGCACCTGCACTTTTCGAATGACCATTGACACAATGCGACTCTTGCTTCTGGACATTTTTTATTCCCTATTCATTCAACAAAAATCTTATACCCAATTTAACGCCCGGCTATAAACAATTCCATTCGAAAGAATTAATGCGACGCACTTTTTTTTTTCATTCGGTACCTGTCCCATTGACTGAGAAATTTTTATCCATTCGCGACTAATGAAATTTTAATACCACATTATTCGTGTCACGAAATCAACCATCATCTTCATCACATCCAATATGACAGAAATATTTACGCGAATATCTCGCTGATTTCATTTTCTAATGTGCGAGATTTTATTCATCAATTTTATTCATCAATTTTATTACAGCAACGGATTTTTATTTATAATTATTCAAATTGCATTTACTTTTATTTATAGTATACCGAGGCTTAATTATGTCTGATGAATACAGATTAAGATGTACATCTGACACTTGCACCCTCCCAAAATGCATAGGAACAAAAGAAACAAAAAACTTTTTAAACGAAAATTTTTTCCATCTCTTTTTTGGTACAGGAGGAAGAGGAAACGAAAAAACGGATATTCAAATGGGATATTTTCTGGTTTTGCAATTCTGTTTCCTTTGAACTGGCACAATAAGCGCAACCCCGCTTGTTTTGTCACATTTGGTTAAACTCAAATCGACAGAGCGCGCAGTGCGCAGCTGCACGTTTCGGTTCTCTGCTGACTCTCGGAAGCTTTTTTGAAACATAAGAACGGTCTTCCCTAAAGCTGCTATGATCTCGTTTTTCCGAAAAGGACAAATCGCTTTTCCGGCCGACATCAAAACATCCGTCGAAATAAAGGCAGCGCGACAAATCTGTGACGTACGATCTGCCGACGACTGCGCGCAAGGAACCAGAGAGCGAGAGAGCCAACCTCTTGAAACACTCGTCCAAATACAAACTTTTTTACACGCCTCATCTAAGTGGCTGTGCATCTTTGTTTTTTGCCCTGACACGCTTTCCGCTTTGATGTGGAAACAGTTTTTTTAACACTCCATGAATTACGGGTGGGAATGTGTAAAAATTTATAAAGCAATTATGAGAGAACATGCTCAGAATTGAAAGTCCATGATGATGTACTTAAAACTTGTTTGAAACATTGACATGTGCGGTCCGGGATTTCGATTTAACGACGGTAATCAGTTTTTTTTGTACGTTTCTCCTCGATTTTTGTTTTGTTTTTAATTGCAACACTGTTTTTCGAAAGGAAAACTCTCTCGGTGGTTGATTTATAATGACCTCTTCTTACTCAAAGTCGAACGCAAATAATCCAAATTGAATTATGTAAATCTCGAGCAATTTAATTGATAATTCCGATCGCAAACGTGCAATTATTATCTACTAGGTTTCGATTAAATTAAACGCGCTCTCTCCCGGCCAATATTGGCCAAAAATGTATGAATTATAATCAACCTTCGATCACCCATGGCTTTGAAAGTCAAATTCTCTTATGACTCTGTTATGCAAAATGTTTCGACTCGAGAGAGCGACGCCCTTCGGAAATTTCACGTCAACTGTCTCAATTATATCCACAAACTATGTGTACACAATTTATGCAATGTAATTATCATTATTGACTTTGGTAATTGCTCTGAATTTTTTATTCCTTCCTTTTTTCTTCGTTTCCTCTGTTTTGTATGACACGCAACAAAACTTTCCTCCACGAGTCTGTAAAATGAATTGTCATACAAAATATAATGAACAATCAATCATCTTTGTTTTCACGTTTGCTCTCATTTACATCTCTGTTTGACATTAGAGGTCAATTTCTTTTTCCACCGCGAACGCGCGCAGGATTAAAATTTTAATTAAAAATATGACCATCATTTTGTGGCTGAAAGGAATGTGCGTGCCCGGGAAAATTTAATTTATTTTCAACAATGCTTGGGTAACTTTTTTGCCGTCATCAAATTAGTGTATAATCAGGATGTTTTTTTATGAGACGTGAAATGTGTGTAGCGAGAAAAAGAACCGAGTGAAATTGTGTTGATGCATATTTTATTTGAAAACGAACTGAAGCCAAAAAACGTCAAAACGTTAATTCGTCCGGTGGAGTCAGATGATCCGTCATTAAAGGAGAGTCACGTTTCCAACTTAGTTTCATATATGATTAACAAAATGGGGGCTCGGTATTAAAAAAAAACGTCAAAATGTCGGGCGGCACCGGCGACTTCGCGGCACTATTAAAAGAAACGACGAGAAATCAAAGACTGTCGTGGATGTTGAGCAAATACGATGCGGATGTCCGCGTTCATCCGTGAAATTAAAACTGATGGGTCAATCTTGAGAGAGAATCCTAGGCCAAGAGTGCACGGTGAGGAACGAGAGCCATCGACTCGACCGATTATCCTCAAAGGGCGACGCCACTTTCGCCTTTTGCATTTTGATACCGTCATTAATACGTCATCAAAACCGTCAAGCCTTTTTGTCCCGCCGTCTCCGATTCGTGCAACCTTTCGTCACAGCGAGCGCCAAAATTATTTTCGTTAAGAAATTTGTTTCACATTCCGTGTTGAGAAAGAAAAAAAAAAAAAAAAAAAAGGATCGAAATAATAGTGGAGGCGACGAAGAAAAGAAAAATAGGCTCATCTGATTAGGACTCGGGTTCATTGTTATTAATTAAACGTCCATTCACTCGGGTCACTTGGGAGGAAGGCAAAAATGACGAGCAATATTTCATCAACTGAGACAGACTAGGGAACCAGCAGAGAGAAAAGAGAATGGGTTTCGCGTGATTTTGCGAAAGGTGCGCCATCTATCACAGTTGCATCCTTTTTCTGTCGTTTCACGCAAATTCGGGTCCATAATGGCCGGCAATTTATTAAACTGGTGTTCGTATATTTCCGAACTTTCGATTCAATTTGCATTTTACATTCGGCTCATTTTTCAGGCCGCGCAGGGAATTCCGTCTATTTTTGGGCTGGATATCGTGTTACCTTGAAAAATAAAAGGTACACATTAGATATCGAAGTCTCTTCGTTTCGTCTGCCTCTTGCAAATTACGGTCTTGTTTAGACGGGACGAGTGTGCCCGGTGAGACCGGCAGTGTACTACCTGTTGCCAGTCGACCAACACCGGCCATTGTTATTCCGGCATTTTCCACGATGACCCGCGGATGATAGCACTACACTCTCCTCTCTCGGAGAGGTAGCTGCGAGTTATAGCACCGACTCATTTATCTCGACGCTGATATTTTAATACGATTTTGTGTCTTAAATGAATCTTGCAGCCATCTAAAATCGACCGGGGGAGATTCTTATCGCGGACGATAAAAGGTCGTAGGCGAGACCGCATTTATAATCATTTCGAGAATCATTTGTTTGCATCAAAAGCGGTTCTTTTTCAACACAACAAAATGCCAAATGGTGAACGTAAAAGACAAAAAATTATCTTACATGAAAAAAAAAAAACAGTTGAGATTAGAAATCGAATAGCTGTTAAAAAAGTTGTTCAAAAAGCGTTAGATTTAATTTTATGTTTGATGTCATACAAGTGTGACATTCGATGGGGTTGCGAGAGGGTCAACGTTTTTTTTTCTTTTTTTTGAAAGTATTTAAAAATAATGAGACGCCATAATAAATCATTTAACACCCGAATGTGATTATACTTTCAAGTGTCGAGGGCGATCCTGAAGTTTTCAAATTAAAAGTGACACTTGTGTGGAAAATAAGTCTGACGTCCAAAGTTGAAATGTACGATTCTAATAAGCAACGTAACTATTAATCTCATAATTAAAAAACCATTTTTCTAAATTGTAACAATAAAATTTTCGAGTTGGGACATGACACTTTTCCGATGGCATTTCTCTTTTTGGAACTTTGAAAATAGTTAATCATTTTTTAGGATGACAATGATACCTTCGTCTCATCATCACGTATCTGTGTCTTTTTTTTTGTTTTTTTTTAATCGAGTTAAGATCTACATTTAATCAATCACTGAGGAAACATCAACTGCGAGGAAAATACCGAAAAAGAACAAACAGGCCATAAATACACCGGGATAAATAATAATGAACGAATCGACGTGGTGCGCATCTTAAAGACAGAGCTCCCATTGTTAGAGTGAATCCACTTTTCAAAAACATGGCTGTCGGATGTACCGGCTAAACTTCCATTTACTAAACAGGTAGCTAATCGTTCGGGGCGCATTCAAATTCGAAGAGCGATTCCGACCGATAACTAAAATGTAAGGGACAAAACTCGCGTTACGCAACTTAGCGACGAGATCTCATTTGACAAAGACGTCACGAATCCTCACGGGAAGAGCTACTGAGATCTACCGGGCGTGTGACTTTTTCAACCAGTTCTACCATCTTGAAATCCACCTGCCAATAAGTGCGGCTTGAATGAATGGAAAAAGTTGCGTGGACACCGGACGTGACATCGGATCGATAAAAAGAATAAGATTTTAAGTCACATTGAAAATTCTTTGCAATTTTGTCGCGTTTCAAATCTTTACTTTTTTCCTTTTTAATCTTTTTATATTATTATTTTGATTAAAATGAAATGAATCTTTGGTAAGATATATATTCGGGCTGAAGCGAAAATTAATTATTTTAATGAACTGTGAAAAATGGTGACATGAAAAAGCTCGTATTGAATATATTCTTTTGCCCCTGGTTGAAGCAATAATTGAAAGTAATAACAGCCATCGCAGTTAATCGGCATATAAAATCACGAGCTCAGCAAAACCTTGTTAAAGTTGTTATCCTGGTGGGTTAAATGTGCTGCCTAAGTCAAAATCGTCTTTCATCTCAAGTTTGAACTTTCCACTCCAACAAACCTCAAAACTTCACCAAAGTGGCAGGCACTACATTGCTTTTTCGTGCGTCGCAACCTTATTTTCATCATTCAAAAGTAATTCAAATTTAATTAATTATTTATTTCATTTTTCGGGAAAGCCAAACCGGATCGTTCGCAGTGTCCCCATTAAAAATGTAAAAAGTTAATGATATATCCTGCCACGTATTTCCCTGACTTCACCGCGAATGAACGTCAAGTATTAAGCTGTACGAGTTTCATGAATTTTTTTTTGAGAAATTACTCCAGCAAATGTACCGAACTTGAAAACTCAAATAAGAACGAAAAAGATGAAAATAGATGTCCCGACTGGTTATATTATGGTACCCAATAATAACGACGTGATTTCATTTTATTTCATGGGGATTAATTTCAATTTGTCAGAGGATTTCTGGAGTGACAAGCGCGCGTGTGAGTTTTAAAAAAAAAAAACTAAAAAAAAAGAAAAACAAAAATAGAATGAGCTATCAGAAAAACGGAAGCAAAGAGACATTTTGTCAAAATTAGAAACAATGAGACTAATGATTTGACATCCAAACGGAAATTTCAGTCCATTTGTTTAATTACCCCAACGATGGTTGATCTTGTTGTTTTTTCGTTCGTTGGAAACACAATTTTTCACCCCTTTTAAACGAAGACAAACATTATATATTTATTCGGAGAGGAATCATTAATTTTTCTGTCCTATTTGCAATCAAACAAATTGTCTTCAAAATTGAAAAACTCTTACATTCGGAAATGATTCCGTTCACTTTTCACCGAATCAGGAATTCGCTTTCGTTTAACTGAAATAAATCAGCGGCGCTAACTTATCAATTTCTGTTTCAAATAAAATTACGTCTCGGATATTTTATGCGTGATTTATAAACAGTTGTTCTGGGTAAACAGCGTTACGACGATAAATTAACCCCAAACTGCGAACCGCAACACAATAATAAAATAATCCGGATAAATTCAGGAATAATTTTTATCGATTCCAAGAATATGTTAATTGTTCCCGGATATTTGAGAACATTGGCCCCGCGACGATAAATCAGCAGAGAGACGACTGATGAATGAAGCACCTCGTTCCATAAGTGTAGCAATTTTTCCCAATCAAAATAATTCTCGTGGTTCGGTCTTTTCGTACAGGGTAGTGATGAATTTTAGGAATTCATCGGGGCCTCGGAGCAAAAAAGTGTCTGCAAATTAATAAAATTCGGATGGCTGTTTGCGCAGCTGCTCGCATAATGTAAGGTAATAATGACGTGTGAAATACTTTTAAATTAAAACCAAATTCTTCGTCTAACTCTGTACTTTTACTTTCCTCGACGTTAATTGATTAACTAGCAATAACTCGCTTTAATTACACTGAAAAAATGCTACCTTGAATCAAGTATATTTAACTTGAATTAAGAAGTAAATATCCTCACATACATTTAAGAATATATATTCTTCATTTCAGTCAAAACGAGTTGACAAAAGTAAAAATCAAGAGACACGGCAGTGTCTCTGGCCAAGTAAGAAGAAAAATGACAGCGGAACTGCAGTGTCTCCTAAACAGCTGACAACAAATACCACTTTTTGAGAAGATGAATCCTCATCAATAGCTCAATTTTTATGTGACTAAAATATCCGCAACGCCAAACTGATGAAAATGAAAAAAAATTTCTGAAAAACACCGATTTTTGACCAAGTTATGAACAGCTGAAAATCGCAAAATTTTATGAAAAAATGTTCAATTACGGTTTCAGCAGGCTGATGACGACATCATCGAATTTTTGGGTGTTGGACATCGTTTAAGCATAAATTCACCTTTTAAATCTTGGGAATTTGCTCAAAATTACGATAATATGGCTAGAAATGCCAGAAATTGTCAAAATAATCAAAAAATACCCCCAAACACGCTTAAACGACGCTAAAAACCCCGAAAGTCCCAGAAATTGACAAAAATGTCAAAAAATACCCCCAAACATGCTTAATCGGTGCCAAACACCCCACAAATCCCCTTTTAAACCCTGGAAATTTGATCAAAATTACGATATTATGGCTAGAAATGCCAGAAATTGACAAAATAGTCAAAAAATACCCCCAAACACGCTTAAACGAC
>JAPYZS010000430.1:0-57623 GCA_030522925.1 Trissolcus japonicus
TACATCCCATTACCTTCCCAGCGTCCGACGACAACGGTCAGCCAAGCGTCAGTAGTACTCTGCCAGTACTCCGCCGTTTGTAAATTTCTACATGGGTACCTATTGGACTGACATTTCTGACAATACTTATCTCATACCAAACGACAGACCAATTGGCGGCACAGCTGCCATGGGAATTCTCGTCACAGTGGTTCGATGATATGCACGCTCTCATCCATTCGGTGCTGTTGGAATTCGGAAAGAGAACGCTATTTGTTTGTTTCGGGACGGTGCCGTTATCGTGCCATCCACTTCTTTTTCGATTTCTTTCCGAATGATAAAGGGCGTCACATTCTTTACATTTTCGTTGACTACAAAACAAATTTGAATTGTGACGAACACGGTGACATTTTGTTTTCCAATTTATTTTTTTACATACACAACTTGACATAGTAATTTGTTATAAACTTGTTGACATGTTTTTAAATTAATAACCATTTCTTTTCTTTTTTTTATTTTACGTGTTTGATTTCATAAAATAATAGAGATTTGAGGAAGTTCAAAAACATTCAATAACACAATATTTATAAATATACTTGGAATTTAATTCCTTTCAGGTGAATGAAGCATTTGAAGCATTGAAAAGAAGGACCAGCAATAATCCAAATCAACGTCTGCCAAAGGTCGAGATATTGCGAAACGCGATAGATTACATTGAGAGTTTGGAGGCTCTACTGCAGGGGAACAGAACGTCGTTAACATATCAAGACAGAATATCGATTGAAAATATGGTAAGATATGACGTTTCTTTTTCTTCAAACTTGATTTTTTCTCCCATCTTTGCATTATCATGCTTATTGAAAAAGTTTTGTTAAAATTTTTTTTCTCTCCAAAACAAAAAGCTCCTGTTCAAACTTGTAGAAACAAAATAATGAATGCTCAGTGCGCGCTGCTGCTGCGAACCTGTTTTGTCACAGCCAGCACATCATTTGATGGGTATTACTACGTTGACGTTGATCTCTCTCGGGTTCTAATTTTTCATTAATTCAAAGCTCGCTGAGCCGCGCATTAACATGTAATGGAGTCCAGTTGTGAAGCATAAATTGTGCGCACGTCTCATTTTTGGCAGCAAAATATGTTTATCGTACGATTGCTCATTCGCCACGGATACACACATTAGTCGGATGGTTCGCTTTGCGTGACGCTAAATGAACGGCCATGTTACTTTTTCGCCGACCGCAAAACAAAATGATCATTGATACTTATGTCGTAACTGAAACGTGTTAATTTGAAATATACATTGCATTCACATGGGTCTTGGCAGTGTGTTGGTCTGGACACTTTTGCGTCAAGTTTCGAGTGCGCGCCGTTGCTTTGAAACCAGAAATCCTAGTTACACTAACTCAACAAAGTTCTAAGCGTTTAACTGTATATTTCATTACAACGTTGACGGGTGTAATTGAAACTTGCTTGTTCAAGCGACAAGACCACACAGACAAAAATGTGACCGCCGACTTTTGTTTATCATTATTTTGATACTAAATTTGATACAAAGTTGAATTTAAATTCGTATGAAAAGATTTAACAGATTTAAATCGATTGATTTCAAACCATACATTTTTTCAATCATTGTTTATTTATTGGGTACAATTTTTTGTTACACAGTGAAAAATAATTGAACAGGCCACGACAAGACAGACCATAACTTAATGCATCTTGGGGTATAATTGCCAATCGTAAATTACTGCTTTACGATGTGAACCCCCACGTGACAGGGCGTGCAAATTAGAACACTTTTTAAGGCTGCGATTGCAAAATATATTGCCTCCCTTAGGCCCGTTAGATCTTCCTCAAACCTATATTTAGCGGAAGTGCGTCAACCGAAGCGCTTGATACCCGCGGCCTATACGTTTGTCGCCTCGTGGCAAAAGATCCGAGAAATATATATATTTCATTGTGTAATCCTCTTTTATCCGCGAGCGGAAAGTGTTTGTTCGCTGCTACATTGCTCGCGAAAGCTTTGCCCTCCAACGAAGATCGACAGAGGTATTTGCATAGCAGAAGTTTGAAAAAACCGTAACCACAAGTTTTGGGACAATTTCAAATAAATATTTACAGAGGACGAAAAAAAAAAACAAAAAAGGAAGGAAAAAGGAGACACCAGGAATATCATAAAAGTTAAAATTAATCGAATCGTTGTTTTAGGGTAAACTTTTGTGTACTTAAAAAAAAGAAAAACTATCAAAGAGTACTGTTACAATGTTCAGCAAAAAGAAAGTAACGAAATAAAGTGTGTTACCAAAAGGCTCTTTTTCTTTGAAAGCACAATAAATGACTGCGATAGATAAAATCTGGGAGCTAAGCGCGTTAATAAGAAAAATAAAGCCGCGGAACAAACTGTTGGTGTAGGGAAAAAAGCGTGAATTTAATATCTGCTGCAAATTGATGGAAAACCGCCACGGGGGGAAAATGAGTGCGCGACTTTAAATCTTAATAAATGGTCGCGAAGAAAGGATGATCGTCTCTGGAATCGTCGGTGTGTCACGATAAAACAAAGCAGGAACCCGACACAATGCCGCTGAATTAAGACCGCAGAATTTTAAGTCGCAACACAATACATCCGCTACGGTAGCTCACTTACGGCGCTCTCCGCGCAGTTTATTTATTGCAGCGAAGACGCATAAAACACACTATAATATCTCACAATTACGCGCTAGCTCTGCAAATAATTCAGATATACTTAAACGCGTAAAACTTCTTTACCCTTCAGCATCACTCTTTCGCGTATATTTCAAAAAGTAATGACGCCCGTAATTGCGATACGATTATTTAAGGTGGGCTCGAAATGAGACTCGAATATGGAAACTAATGGCGGATTTTCGTCGAGTAATTTCTGCTCCTTCGTAATGCATCAAGGAAGAGAAAAGCTGAATAGCAAAAGCGACATTGGCGTATTTAAATATTCAAAACCTGAAAATGCTGGCCAACTCTGCAGTCCAAATTTGTTATGAAATTTCTCTCAGGTTTTCCCTAAAGGTTTCCCTCAAAAGTTAGTTGGACAAAAATGTTGTCAAAATTTATTCAATTCCGGTCGGACGATATGATTTTCATCCGTCTGAAACAAAAATTGTAACAATTCCTGTATACATCATAAAGTAAATTTTCACTACTTTATTATTATTGTTCCATCTGAATGAATCGGTAAAAAACAGAGGACTCGATTAATTTTGAACAATTGAGCTCGAACCTCATTTCAAACAGAATTAACCCAATAAGAGACGGGACACTTCTGGGAATCGTCGTCAAATATACGTATCGAGCGGAACAAAAAAGAACAAATCTTTGCCTTTCCACTCCATTTGACCGGCTCTTTTTCCGGACGAGTCCGGCCCTCCCTTTGTCAGCGACATAAGCACCGTAATTTATTAATAACTAACAAAAGCACTCTGCACGTGAGGAGAGCGCACACTGTATCACACGAGCCGCGCATATGAAAATTCAAATTAACAAGATGGATCGTGGTGCGTGTCAACAAACGTTCGCCCGCCGTTTATTTATTTGCCTCCTTGTCTCTTCTCTTCCTGGCGCGCGCGGTTCGTCTCCCTCTTTCAGAACCCATTTCTCCGATTCTACACGCCACTAAACACTCTATACGCGTTTCATGCGTCTGCAGTTTCGATTTGTTGCTCGTGTGAGTACGCGTCGACGGAAGGCACTATTCCTGTCTCCTTGTCGCGCGCTTATTTGTCGCGATTTCGCGGCCGTACGATATTCGGATCGACAGTGTCACGCTCGTCTTTGTCTAGACTTGGCGAGAGGCGATCGTTAATGTCCTTTTCAGGCCAAGGAAATTTATTCAACCTGACAAGAGGAAGAAAATAAAAAAACAAAAAGTTGTTTCAAAGGCGGCTGGGGGCGCAAATGTATGAAATTGTTGCCATTTTTGCACTCATGAAACATTATCTATCCTGTCGTTTTTGGATCAGAATTTGCCTTGGAGCAATGAACGCAATTGATTTGTATATGAACGCAATCCACTCCCTCTGGATACAGGCATTACTCGATAAAGCTATGCAACTGTTTGCGATTACAGCGCCCCACAACAAACTGAATTCACTCGGCCGGAAAATGTTACAGAATTCATTACAGTTGAATCCGCGCGGTTGATGTTTCATTTCCGATCTCAAAATTAAGAGCCAAAACGAAAAGCATAATCAATTCATTATTTCGTACGCACAGACTAGCCCGTGTATATATAAACTGTATCAATATATTCATTTCCAATAATCGTCAAGAGAATAAACGAAAAGAGTTCACACGAGAATGACTATATAAAAGTTTTAGAATTCACGAGATATATGATTTCACTGAAATCGTGATATAAACAAAAACTATTGTTATAAAATATGTGAAAATGGGTTATGCCGTCTCGTAAACCCTTATGTTAGACAGAAATGCAAATTTCTTCCTCCGAGATAGAGCAAATGTATATTCATGAGATGAACAGTGCAAAAATGGGTTTATTGTCCCGTGCGTTGATTTTTTTTAATCTGAAACTTTACGTTACATCTTTTTTTAGTGAACAAATATTTTTCCGTGAATGAAATCATTTTTTTGAAAAAAAATTTTTTTTGTCCCGTATTCAAATGCATATAATAATATCTAAAAAAATTTTGAAATCTTTCCTATTCATCCTTCATTTTCAGTTGCAAAGCGAAAAAATGAATAAAAATTCCAGGAAAGTGTATCATTTCTCGAAAGCAGAGATGGAGGGACTAATAGGTTGTTCGGGCGAGAACTGACGTTGGAATAATATCAGAGTGCTACTGCGATAACGTGACGAAACTAGATCAAATTACAACCTCGATTTCTGCAGTCTCGTTTAAGCAAGGCCGAACTTTTGCGATAAATATGCCATTACCGATCTAAGCCCCTTGAATTACATACATTCGAAAGTTCGAAAGTGGCGCTCAAAGTATCTTTTGAAGACGGTGCATTAACGTGTTCCGATAGTTGTTGGCTGTTTCTTTTACAAACATCAAAAGTCGCAAGTACAACAAAATTTGCGACGAGGGTCGAACCCCTGCGACGTACGTGACACAGCAAACTTGTGAACCGGATACGTGGAGGTGCCGAATCCACGTAATTGGTGGGAAGTTTTTCGAAATACGAGGTCGTTCATTTCGATTTCGACCGACCCTATTTCACGGCCGTTGTTTCGTCAAAGGCACACCATTTTATCTCCGCCATGACGTTTCTTCCTATCTCAATAAAATTTATGACTAAAATAATCCTCCTGGAAAAAAGGGCCTTCTGAAAGTAGATTGTACGGAAAGTTTTCTCCGAAAGTCGTATAATAAAGGAACGAAATTTTTTTTCAAGCACCAAGAAGAGAGGGAGTGTATTTGTTCATTGAAATCAAGTTGCGAGATCCGTATGAATGCGATCTCGAGTACCGCATCAGAATAATCATGAAATTTAAATACGATCCAATAAAAGGAGAGCGCAATTATCATTTTAAATGGCAAAAAGGAGAAAAAAAAACTATTTCGCGTTCCGTTTCGTCTGATTGGTGTTTAGAACTAAACGAAAACGAGGCGGAGTGAAATAAGAAATTACGAAACTGGACATCAATTCGCAACCGGTTGATTGAATTATTGAAATGTCATTAACAGTCGACGTTCGGTTAGATTTAATGAAGTCATCAGCGGCAAATTTAATCAGGCTTGGTTATCCGTAATAATCGGCGAGTCCAATGTGTTTTCTACGGATATTTCGCATGAAAATTTAAGTAGCGGCTTTGCATGTTGGCTCAAACGCGCCGGCCGAGCTTTTGCGTCAGTTCCGGTGATTTAAGTGCGCGTCTTAAAACGCAGACAACGTATCCGTGTTTACTCCAAACTAAACGACTCAGTGTCTAAACACAGATGACCTACTAATTGGCACCGGCAAAAGCCAATTAACTCGCGGTATTAACTCCAAATTTCCAGAATGAATCAAATCATACTTGAAATCACGACATTTGTGTCCCATTGTTTATATAATTTATCCACCCAACTTTGCTTTGGCGAGAAGCCCTATTAATTTTTACTGTCACCGATAAAGTTTTAATTGCCGTCATTCCAACGGCCAATAAAAAGTATAAGTGATGTGGATCTAAAAGGGGCCATTAGCCTCCATTAATACAATCATGTAGAGAAAAAAAAGTTTCATACATTTTTGTTAAAAACAATTTTTCAGCGTTCAATTTGCAAGCACATTGAAAAATATGTCTGGTGACGAAAAGCTGTTAGGGAAGAAAAATTGGATGTTTTCCTCTTATAATAGCATCTGCGTCTGTCACTTTTCTTTTCTTGGAACACAACGAAAATTTTATAGAACAGTCAACTGAAAGTTAGGCAACGTTTATGCACGTGTAATCATTATGTAGAAACCATTCGCTGCCTCCGTCCATTCGTTTCGTCTGCTCGTCCATCCGTTTGTCTGTCTTTCCATTGCCGCAGAGTGTACGCAAATGAAGAATTATAACAAACGTGTACCTCGTGGCTTAAACCAACTCCGCGCACAGTAATCCGTTCTATATTTGTCAGCCGAACAAGATTATAGTCTCAGGTGGAAAAAAGAAAATGCTCCGAGCTATCTGAGATGCGAGTACGATTTCTCTCGGGCCCACACCTAACGATAGATATAACTTTTTTGTCTCTTGTTGTTTGAACGAAAGCGTTCAGACTGAATACACCGCTGACAGTGAAGGATAATACGTTAAACAGTTCCGTGATATAAGGACGTGTGTCAAATACAAATTGAAGATTCGTGTAATGAGGAAACTTTAGATTGCGATGTTTGATACCTCATTATATATACAATTTCTTGGTCGGAACAATAATTAACGGGTGGAATGTACATTTAAAAAAAGACGTGATTTTTGCTGCAGAAATAAACATAATAGAAAATAAATATTCAAAATCAAAGTGACATATTTATTTTTTGAATTAAAGTCTTATTAATGGCCACTCGAGTTGGCAATTTATGCACTGGCAAGAAAAAAAAAAAAAGGCTCGCTTGAATGAACAAAATGAACATTCGTATATGATTGATCCGTATGAATTCTGTCAGCGAGCATTAGTATCGTCATTGAAATTTTAATCCGGCTCATAAATCATGCTACATGTTAATTTTAAGCGCTTCGGATGCAAAAGTTAAAATTACATCGACACCCAGTAGTGAAGTACATCATAGAGCGTCTGTATTAATATAAGTCATCGACTTGAAGTTATGTTGCAAAATAATGCAATTTGGCACATATTTATTTGCAGAACGGCGATGCACCGCAATATGTTACGGACAGGCTGCGTCAGTTTTCAGATCCTTTGGCGAGGTTTCAACCTATTAATGGTAAGCAATATTATCCACTACATCACTAAATTTATCATGTATTTCTCCCTGAGATCGTAATGCCGTCCAGGAGCACTCGAATCTTACAATGTAATACTTCCTATTCAGAGTATAATCCTGCGTACTTTTTGTCAAAAAGATTACTTTTTAATTGAAAATGTCCAACACATTACTTGAATTGGAAAACCAAAAAAAAAAGTTTAACAAAATGTATAAATTATTTCAGCAAAATAAGAAGAAATGAAAAATTGTAATGAGTTGAATGCAAAAGTTTGAACGATGGGATTTGTTATTTTTAGTGAAAAGAGATAAAAGGGTAAGTTGCGAAAGAAGTTGTTTGATGGCGGCCGAGTGTGACAGAAACACGAGGTCAATATCACGAAAGTTGTAATTTCAACGTAACACAAGTTAACTTTCCATTGGGATAACTTTTTTTTTCTAGCTTCTTTTACAGAACAACTCTAACACAATTATAAAAGGGGAGCTGATACCAGAAGACGAACCACAGTTATAAAAGTTTGTCGGTGCAACTACATTATAGTCGGACAACGTTCGTTCATTATTTGATATCTATTTTCTCAAGATTTCTCAACGCAAACAAAACGCAATGATACAAGTGAAACTCGAAGATGTTCTAGGACTCGGTTAAACTTGATTACGACAATATTTGAAAGACGTCAATAAAACTCGCCTCTCAATCAGATCAAATTATTTTCTGCTTGCTCATCAAGCTGCTTGAAATTGGTTGGGATCTTGACTCACCGAGTTTGAAAAGTTGAGTCGAGACATGAAAATAATGTCGCCGAAAAGAAAACAAGAAGAAGAAACAAAAAGCAATCGCACACACCGCAGTTTCCTGCAACACCGGCGCGATATAAATTGGCGAATATTATCTAAGATACGCTGATGGTTTAACCGCGACCAGTATGCACATGTATTTTTAAGTAGATTAATGTGAGACACGTGACAGGGCATTAAATAGATCTGTATTAATGAGTTTTGTCACGTCCGAGTGACACTCGGTGCTTATTCGGTTACACGACACGTCTATAGATAGCCCACCCATGAGTAGTCTGCATTGCTACATTCACTCGATTCTCGCGATAGTCGAATAAACTTGCGGCCTTCTCGGAAAATCAGCTACAAATCTCCGTTACAGTTGTTACGAACAGGAGGTACCATCGAGCGTTACACATATTGTCACGTTACGAGAGCACTCGGAATGTGTTACTTTTTTTCCATTCATCAATCCCGAGACCTTCAATCTAAGCAGCGATGCTTCTCTCTTTCTTCGTTTTAGACAATGAATCGAACTATCGATAAAGGATGAGTGCAACTTGAATGGGAAGTTTGCCTAGTTATATAGATATCTTTGTTATTCCTCCTTTACAACGTCAATCTTGCATCTGATATCTTTTGTGCAGATGACACGCGTTATTCTATTGATGTGGAAAAATTACTTTAGTAAAGTTGCTGCAGAGTAGTTGGGACAAGGAAATTAATCGAGAAATGGTTGAGTGTATGTCGAGATAAATGCAGAAATTTAATTTTTTTTACATTTTGCAAAAAAGTGACAAAATTAGTACTTTTCACAATTTTGTGGATGTATTTTTGATGATTAATTTTTAATTTGTCACTACAGAAGTTTGTTACAAGTTTTCGAGTAAATTTAGTTTGTCAGTGATGACTGGTTGCATTTTAACATTCAAAAAGGGCGTCGCTGTTGACAGCCAGATAGAGTTTCGTAATAAATTATGAGGGCAGTAATACCAAGACTATGTGTAAATTCAGCGGATGTGCTTCAACATGTGAGATTATGGTTTTTAAATTACCTATCATTCTGGGTGGTTAAGCCAAGTGTTACACGCGTAATTCATTTTAACGGATTCTTAAATCTAAGTCACTTTGAAGTTTCATGTTAATTACATTTGCGACAAAAAAAAGTTTCGAGAGTTTCAGTACCAAAACTTTTGATCAACCATTAAATGAAATCTGTCATTGATATTAAAAAAAACGCTCAAACCACGATTTGCCAAACTTTTTGATAAAAATTTAAAACGTTTCATGACTTTTTTCATCTCAAACTTTTACAATTTATCTTCATATTTAAAATAAATTCCTAAACATTTTTTTACTTGATAGTCTTTGATTAAGAATATTAAAATCATATTATCCAAAGTTAAAAAAAATCATTTCAATGAACGTAAAAATACTGTTAATTTAAAACTCATTCTAAAGCTCATCCTTTTGTTCGGGTGCAATGAGATTTTAAATGCAAAACAATGTTCAGATCAACTTTTATTAAGATTTTTTTTCAGAATATTCCGAATCTTTTTGCATATAAATACGACTTTATTCGAAAAACTACGATCGAAGGATACATTTTATTGTCACTTTGGGATTCTATCTATACATTTATATATACATATATATATACATGTATATACCCATTATCTGTCCAGGTAAAGCCTTTCCAACGGTGTTCATATTTGAGTGGAAACGTAGGGAGAAAATTCAGCACGGAATAATGTGAATTGGAAATCAATTTTAGATAAATCTTTTGATAATCGAATTTTCATTCTGATGAACTTGTGTTAGCGAATAAATTTGTACCAAGTTTTAAAATATTTTCCATACTGCCACACGTTCATTCTTGATGTTATTTTCTCTGTACTTAAAAGTTTACTGATTCTTTACACATATACATATATTTACAAGGAATTTTAATATTTACCTCTCATTCTTACAAGATTACTCATGCATATACATCTGACCTAAAATCCTGTAACAGGAAAAACATTTTTTTTCAAGTTGAAGATCAGTCGTCGTTAAGTTTTGCTCATCTTGATACAAATATACATGAATGTATGAAAAAGAAGTGTTACAAAAAGTGTTTGTAAGAAAAACCTTTCTCTGTGTTCTTTGTAAGATCTTCTTGAACGAGCACACTCGAAGCGAAAAGAATTCTCATTTACTTTTTTTTGATGTTTCATTTATTTCTTAGTTTCATTTTTCTTATTAATTTTTTTTCCGCTCCCACAAAAAAGATGTAATGTATAAACCAAGGAGAGCACGTGGAATATGCGAATATACGTGCGTACAATTTGAATTTTTTGGTTCGTAAATTTCAATTAGTCGAACTAAAATAAAAGCACGACTCGTCGTGAAGTATCATCCATATCAAATAAATTTCAACTCGAAAACGTTAGTTTTCGCGTTTTAGTGAATTGGTTTTCAAGTTCCATTAAAAAAAAAATTCTGAAAGTCAAACACTCAAAATTGCGTAGTTTAATCCTGACTAAAGTTTCTAATGAATTTCATAATTGGAATTATTTTCCATACTACAATTCTATTTTGAGTGTGTGTGTAAAACAACAAGCGCTAAAATACATGTTTGCGTGGACTAAAAATAGTCAGAAGGAGAGTGGCATCGATGCGTTTCTCACTAATGAGAAGGAATCAACGTGTCGCTGTGCTTTAGGAAAAGAGTGAGACGAATTCACGTCCGTAATAACGTCTCGATGAAATTAACTGAATGTGTTTGAAGATGAAAACGCGGCATTAAATCATTCCGTCAATACTGCGATTTTGCCGAGGTTCAAACAAGCATATCATATAGAGATAGCACAACCTATTTGTTTATATGTTCAATTCATATCTCATAAACTCTAATTGTGATATCGGTTCATCAAGATATATTGAACAAAACTAAATACCAAAATTTAAATACAATTGTTTCGCTCAAAAAAAAGTAAAAAAAAGAATGCATAACAAAAAAGGCCAATACTTTCACCTTTGCAGAAAAAGTAAATGTAATTCTATTTGGTACAAGAGCCTGTGGCAATTTATTTACCTTGCACTCTTTTCAATTTTCACAATTTTCTCTACGTTGCACGCTGCCAATGAAAAAAAGGTTTCAAGGACCGGAGCAAATATGTAAGTATGCATAAAGTCGAAAATTGTATCACATGCAACAAAGTCGTATGTAAATCACCAGACAAGGCATTCTCTCTGACAATGTTTAACTTATTATAATTTCAGAGGATTATCGTTCGTTGGTTTATTTTTCATTATTTAACTTGCTGTGAGAACTAAACAGTCAATTTTATGGGACATTAAAAAAACTCAGAAAAAATATTCATTAATATTTCATCCATGAAATAAATTTTTTCATGAAAATTTTTTTTCAACGGTAATTTAATTTAAAATTGATAATCATTTTGAATAAAGACTTATGAAAAAGGGGAATTTCCGGATATTTTAGAGGTATCTGATATAAATTTTGTTATCGATTTGTAATAACACTCTTTTATAAGTAATAAGTTTTCTTTCTGAAGTTTAAAACTACGCGAATATATAGGATCCTGTCAATGATCCGTTTACACGTACAAGGCAGTGTGGACGGAAAAACGAGACCCGGAATGAAATAATGGTTTTAAATTCCAAGCAGCTTTCGGAGACGAAATTTCGTAATACAGAAGAACAAAGTCGGTTGTACAACACGCGAATGTATAGCTCTTCTAACCATAAATATCCGCTATCACCATATTCAATTTTGTTATCAACAAACTTTTTTTTGCACCGCTCTCATTAAGGATAATAGAATAGTTGGAACTAATCCCTCAGTGTTTTTTCGATAACGTCGACTGTACCCCGGGAAACCTTTTTTTTCGCACACCATAAGCATCCTTCTTATGGAATATCTTCCTTTCATTATAAATTCAATCTAATGTTCGTGATTTTCATTCAAATTTTCATCGTTTACTTTTAGTTGGTGCTCAAAGTTTTTTTGCATTCTTCTCTTGTCCGAACTCTCTTTCAGATGCTATACTTATTTCCCTCGTTTTTGAACTTGGTACGAAAAGTAACTATCTTTTCTCTATGTTCTGCGCGAGACCTCGCTTATCACTTCCTTTATCACACCGTTCGGCAATTTTCATCGAAACTTTACCAATTTCTATTATAAAGTTAGCTCAGTTAAATTTTATATGTACTAACTGGTGTTTCCAATACAAGATAAACCAACGCGAAATAAAATTTCAAATCAGTTTGGGCATTTAATTAGATTCGGTTCCATATTCGAATGTCTGATATAATGAGAACGAATTGAAAATTTTGACTTCAAACATGAACGCACATTTAAATTAATAAATTTTCATTACAACAATTATCGAGCGCACAAATCAAAATAGGAGCTTTGAATATATGAATACAAATTCGCGTAAGTACGTTTGAAGTCAATTTAATTAATACCAGTAACTTGACACAGTGTAAACGAGCACAATCTCAAATTAAGAAGGGGAATGCAAATAAACAAGATTTACACGCATGCATATGCAAATAAATACATAACGCTGGTGGGTCCGGGCTTAAATACCTAATTAAGGTTTCCCGGTCAGTGGCTTTGACTCTTTCGTCGTCGTCATCATCAACGTCGTCGGATTATCGTCTATTCCAAAACTGAATGTTGGCAGAGAACACTTTTCCGAGACGCGGTTAAATCAGCCCGATAAATCGTCCGTTTTAGTCGTAACAACTCGTAAAGTTAGAAAAGTACGAGGCTAATAAAAATAGCTAGTTAACTGAAGCTCGAAATAATGTATACCTCATTTTGATTGACAGATCGAACAATTATTAAGCCAGTCACATATTCTCATAATTGTTATATTGTCGGATCGAATTTTAAATTTAAATTAATCACGCTGTAAACTGTGATAAAATTTATACCGACCCTGGTGATAAAAAGAATGAAAGTGTTTTGTTCCACCATATTTTTGAAATCGTATTACGAAAAAAAATTAATTGTTATTTTTAAATACAATGAAAATTTAGGCGCGTGGCACAATTCCACGCTGAGATATTACGGTTTTTGTGCTTTAAAATTCAACGGTTGCGGGCAAACAGTCGAAAGAGCTTTTTTTCTTCGCCCCAATGAAAGAAAAACGACACCAAAAGGTGACCATTAATATTCAAGCAAGTTTCGTCGTGTAGCCCTACTTTGGAAGATCCTCGCCTGAACACCGGCGTAAAATATTTACGGGACTCGCTCACGCGCGGAGCTTGAATTTAATTCATAATTTTGCTTTAAATACGCCGTTTTGAATGTTTCATCTTGAAAACAAAAATTCAGGGATAAACAATGTACTTTTATTACCGCGGAGAGAATGAGAGAGACAGGCATACACTTGCGCGGAGCAAATTTCTTTCATTTCAAAATTGATGTCGAGTCGGCAAATAACGAGCTTTTTAACTTTAATGGTCATCATCAATATGAGACACTTTTGCTTGCGGCGCGCGCTTAATGTTCGCATTAAATTTGCTCTTTTTATTGACGCCCCTTATTTTCTTTCGGCGTTTTTCTGCGCGCTACGACTTTGCATGCGACATACACACACGGGCTAAAAGCTTTCGGCTAGTTATTCTTGGCAATAATTCTTCACGCGGTATCTAAATAAACTCAATTTACTTCTATTCCTGCTTACACCACGCTTACGCTTCTAATCGTGCGATCATCAGATAGGATATGTAATTAATGACGCGTAACTACTATCTCTCTCGACTATAATTATCCTAATTGTTTATACAACTTCCCGGTAAGACAATTGAAAATTCGTTGAAAAACTACATCTGGAAGCGAAAAGAAAAAAAAATTTTGCAAAACTTTGTTTGCAACCTGATGGATCGTCGAGTTTTCGTTGCGCAGACAAGTTTCAAAAGACTTAATAATGTGCACTTTACAATTTTTCACACACCACGCAGTAGTCGACTTTGTCAAAAAGTTTCGATTGATAAACGGCCTTCCGGTAAGATAAATCTTCCGGATATCAAAGTTTTCTGACAATTAAGCAAAGAGTGTGAAAAAAAATATATCAAACCAGCACTTGAGGTTTTTATATTTGATGGACGGTGTTTATTCAACGGTTATCTTTCTATTAGGCAAGAATAAACGATAGTTATTAAAATGATACAAGCAGTATCTGTTATATAAAATATTAATATAACGACTACGCTAATAATTATGTTAACGATTGTTCCAGAGCACGAAGAGACTGAAGCAACGTCTTCGCAAACTACAGGAAGCAGTCTCGACTGTCTCAGTATGATCGTTCAAAGTATTAGCGAAGCAACCTCAGTAAACAGCGAAAATCGTTCCTCGTCAACGCTTCATCATTAAAATGTAGTTATACTGTATGATGTATACAGTAATATACTGTACTAGTTATCGCGCAGTATTAAATATATACAGTATATAAGGGAGTCTACTAACGCGAACGCTGTTCCACAGAAACGACGACATTATTTCACTTGTTGTATGCGAGTTAATTAATTGTAAGTGCCATTAAATGTCTCACGCCGAAACCAAAAGCGTCCAAATTAGAGTGCGACAAAAAAAAGTTTCGGTTAAAGCGCCCGCGACACTTTTATGGCGATGTAAATTTCTGTTTATTTGAAATTTCAAGTCACTTTAATTCAATATCAGTTAACAGCTTCGACTGAGGTAGGTCGGACCAATCGAAATGGAATTAATTCCGCCTCAATCCCTCCGTCGCAGAGAAATACACAATTTCGTTATCATAAGACTGAAAAATATATATACTTTTTATACGCTACGTAATGACGAAAAAGGTGTTACAATTACGAGACTTGCGACAGGATTTTTCATGCTAATTATATTGATCAAACGAATTGACCCAGTTATATTCGAGAACTTATTTTTTTTTCTGTACTTCCCACGATTTTCTGAATGAATGGGAATACATTTTGGCTGTTACTTGAGTGCAACCAATTTGCACGGAAAACTATTTGTTAATAGCAAATGTTGAGATTCGGATAATTTAATAAAAGCTGTATAACTTTCAGTTCAGTGTCGGTTCTTTTATGCCTGTGTTCGAGTTTGAATTAAACTTTGACGAAAGAACTTGGCAGATACAAAATAATTTCATTTCGTTATTAATGTTGTAGATATCTTAACTGTAGGTGACATTTTGCAGTAGGCTATTATTTTGCAACTAAATTTTTGTTTAACTGAATTGTACCACTTACAGCTTAAATATATAGGTTCTTTTTTGACACACCAGTGATTATCATTTAATTTTCGAACGAAGACAAACAAATTTTGCTCGGAGTGTGATATGATTCATGAAATGGTTATACAAATAGTTATAAGCGTTATCATTGTAAAGATAAAAAATTATAAAAATCAATGTGACTTTTGTTCGAGAGTAAATAAATAAACTGTATACGTATTTCAATTTTTCAAAAATATTCTTATTGTAGATAGTTTATATTTATAAATCAAAGTATACAATAAATAGAGAGATGTTTGTTCATAAACGAAACGAACACAGAACGTTCTAAAAAAATTGTTTTATTGAGCAAAAACATTGAGTTTCGAGCAATCATTTTAGCGATGAACACATTTTTATATTTTGTTCTCTCTCTGAGTGTTTCATGTTTATGAAGTAAAAAGTCGCAATTATGAAATGAATTATATGTGTACTGCTGAGTTGAAAAAAAATTCAATTTTCAATTGTCATTATGCGATGAAAGCATACATCCAGTTTTCTAACATGATGATGATTTTCTGAAGGATACTGTAACGATAGAATATGAAGATTAACATCCCAGCAAGATAAGCTTTAAGAATTCGGTCAACCAATTTCATTCTGAAACAAAAAATAAAAAGTTCTCATTTGTTGCTTGTAAAAAATGGTAAAATTTTGACACGGATCATGTTTCGTCAATCTATTAAAATTTTCTACATAATTATGAATTTCATCTACAGCATATTCAGCATATTTCAAATAATTATGTAACATGCCCCAAGGTAATCTAATTTGATATAAATTGCACCGCCGAGGCTGGGGTAAATTCTAATTTCAGTCCTTTACTAAATTGTTACGGGCAAAATTCGTCCAAATTTTGATGTGGAGAAAACTTAATGTAAAATCTTAGAGTGATTTTAAATGTTGCTACTTGTTGAATGCGTGGCACAGAATATTTCTTCGTATCGCGGCGTGGCTCATTGTAATATCGATCAAACAAATTTATTCATCGGCTATTGCAGTTTGCGTCACGAGAGTGTGATGACGGGCCGTTGTACTTATGAATACGATACAAAAGAATAATTTCCAATACCAAATCAAGTGTAGCTTCAGGATATTTCGTTCATCACTCGTTACGTAAGTAAATTTTCATTCTGTAAGTAAAAATCTGAACATACCTATTAAAATGTTTGCGCGATGCGTCGAAATTGTCCACTCTTTCATTCAGTAAGAACATCTTTGTGCCGATCAACGCTTCTCTACAACCAAACGCCAAGAATCAGTAGACATTCAATTTTCTTACGATACAGATTTGTAATCCTACATAGTATTTGAAACAAAATTTACCTGAAGTAAGCGAAGATATCCAACTTTTGATATTCATAGCCAAAATTATCTTTGTCGGTGGGTGCTAAATCTTTTGACAGTAAGTTCCATGTCTTGTCATTTTTAAATACCCACTGATGAGTCAAGAAATATTGCAAAGCGCTGTTTGCCACGTAAACTTTTCGTTGTAGTTTAACCAACCTGAGGATAAAAATAAAGAAAAATTTAAAAGGGAAAGTTGTAAAATTTTGAAATAGTTTGAACTCACATAGGTTTGCGTCCCATCAATTTCAGAAAACCATCAATGAATAGAGCTGGTAGTAAATGCAAGATCAGCATCAAAAAGTAGAAGACGGTTTTGCTTGTTGTGATGAATGTATTAGGATACCACATACATCCTTCTAACGGAAGAGTTGAGTTAATTTGAAGTGCCATATCCACAAGGCCTTTCATGGTTATACTTTTTCTATTAGACGAAGAGCAATTGTATACGTGCACACTCGGATCTTTCGTTATTCTGTTAACATAATAAAAATTTGAGTTTAAAACGAAAACAAATTATTTGTTATTGATTCAGGCGATATTTTATTTGACATGATATAGTAAATTGATATACGTCATTATTCCCCGTTTCCAGCTAGAAGTAATCATGGCTTTGATAGCTACATCCGCTGGCATATAATCTGATACATTATTTGGTTCTGCATACAGAACTCGCAAAATTCCTTTGCCACCGCCAACCATCATCCCGACAGGTCCATTAAAATTATCTATCCACCCTGGTATCGGCTCGTCTACCGTCGAAATAACTGCAAATAAAATTGTACGATTATTATTGTATTTTCCGTAGAATCATATTTGTAATGTTCAATCAAAACAAATTTTCATGTCAACAATCTTTACCAATGGATGGTCGAAAAATGACTGACGGCAAGGTGTTTGAGAAATCGACGATGACTTGTTCTGCTAATCGCTTTGTGAATGTATAAGTATTTGGAAAACCACCTAAGAATCTGACAAAAATAATGAGCAGTTAAACATTTCTCAGTTATCAAATCAGTTAATTCAGGCAACATGAAAACAAATGAAAGAGAAAATAAAAGAGGAGAAGAAATTATAGAGTCCAGATTATAGATTTTTGTTCATTTACTTTGCCGATAGGATCCTAAGTTGATGATCGTCCACATTTTCAGCTATTTTGATCATTTTTTTCCAGTCCATAATACTGGGATAGGTAATTTCATCAACCTCTGGTTTGTCAGCTTGCGTATAAGTTGAACTTACATGGACAAGAGACTATAATATCATAAAAAACACCATAAAAACGTTACTCGATCAGGTTTTATTTTGAATTCATATTTTGTAAGTAACGGACTAAAAGTACTTTCATGTTGCATGTTTTATAACTCCATTTTCTGTTTCGTAAACTTTGATGATTTATGTAATCCGGTATTAAAATTTGATACTCATCTTTTAGAACGTGAGCAATATCTTATGAATAATCTTTTTTTTTTTTCTTATAATAAATTTTGTATACATAAATTTTTGTAGACGTCTAGAAGGAATTAAGAAAAATTACCACTAATTGTTTCATGTTTGCTGCGAGGATACAAACATCTCTCGTGGACCGAAGATTTGTAAATACGGCTTCCTTCAGACTGTCATCGAATCGAACATTTGCTGCAACGTGGAATATCACGGACACTCGCTCAATAAGAAATTGTCTCTCTATGGCCAGTAAACCCAATCCCTCAATCGCAATATCGCCCATTACTGGGATAATTTTCTGAATCTCATTTGGTTTTTCCTTTTTCAATCTATCAAACACCTAATTTTCAATATATGATCAGTTAGCATTGTTTATAAAAAAAATTTTTTTTAAATTGTCATTCGATTATTTCTTAACTGGAAAACATTTTTTTTTTAAGTGAAAAAATGTGTTCATCAAATCTTCATAAAAAATTGAACATTATCTTGAATACCAAATTATTTACATTAGTAAAAATGTTCTACGGCGTATTTATTGAACATTATTGAATTGGTAAATATTACACGTCAATTGCTATTCATACGTCAATTTTCATTCATGTTTGCTTATTACTGACGCGTGTGGAATGAAATTTCGGAAAAAATTTTGTTTTCAATCAATTAATAAAAAATTTATATAAAATAATAACTAATCAAAGTATCGGAGGAAAAAAGTACTTCTTATGTAGAAGTACTTAAAACAAACATGGAACTAGGGTGACTGCTATTTCTCAACAAAACCTTGAATAATCAACATAAAATCGCAAAATTCAAACTTTCCGGTTGTTTTTGATGAATGGCATAATTTCAAGCAATTTCAACGGAAGTTTAATAGAATTTATCCGTCATGATTTAAGAGTCGTTTCTGCTTACAAAATATCACAGAAAACGGCGGTTAATCTTTTCATGAATAAGCAATTGCAGAACTCTATGAGTGGTACTCAGCGCGTTATATTGATCATGATTTTTGTCATATTTTATGTCTCTAATGAATCACCGATATACTAAATTATATCTCAATTAATGTAATTTAATCCAAATGGAATGATACAACGCAGAGAGCATTTATTAATGAAGACGGAACAATGGTGAAATGATGAAATTTCGTGCAATCCTATTCTGAATGATTAATTTCATTGATTAAAATTATTTTCATAAATTAAAATTAATTAATTCACCCCATTGGACAGCATTTGATTCAACCTCTGGTCAATGGTAATCCCCTTCTTTGGTCTCATCAATAGGAAAATTTCACGTACATTACACGATCGTAACAATTTTTCGGTCAGTACCTTTCCCATAAATCCTGTGCCTCCCGTTATAAGTATACTTCTCCCGTCATAAAAAGCCGGAATGGAGTTTTCAGAAGTCAAACCCATAGTCATCTGTAAATATACAAAGTAAACGACACTTCTGTCACAAAACAAATTTGAGTTGTCACATGTTCGTTTCATCACCACTAACTAATCAAAACAATACTCAAAAAAATGAAATTAAATTGAGAAATATAAAACATTTCAATAGACAACAAAATACCGGTGGGTTTTCAAAATATGATTGCAATCACTTTTTGTCTCGACTTCCAATTGTTCGCCTCTATTTTGCAATGTTCGATCTACCGTCGGCGACGAGAAGCCATGCAATGAACCGTCGTCGCGTGTGTCCACAGGAAGTGACGCACCAACTTTTACACTTTGGGATCAAGAGTGCAACATTTAAATATGGATCTGAGATTGATTTTCATGGAATTCGCTAAACAAAAAGAATCAAACGCAGACGACGATCGATTAAAAATATACATATAATGACTGTAATACGAGTTTCATCCAATTTTATGATAATCAAAGAAGTTATGATTTACAAATGCTGTTTTCATTTGGTTTCCGAAATTACGTAATTACGCTTAATCACCAAGTCAGTTTTCGTGTTTAAAGCTAAGAAGTAAATCTTTGTGTACTTTAGAGCAAGAATCAGACATTCTAGCCCAGGAGTTCAAACATCTTTTTTTCTGAAAAAACCTAAAGGACTTTAAAATCATATTTTTGTTTTTTTTTTCCTTTATAATATTTGTTGGTAACATGACAATATTATATCTTATTACAACAACCGATATTAAAGTTGGATTTAATAAATGAGATCTCAATTTTTTATCGCAACTGAATAATTTAATTCAGGATTATTAATTTCTGCAGATGTCACAAAAGTCATGGTCACGGTCAGTCAGTGCTGTGTTCTGACATGAGCAAAATCATGAGGCTATCATACCGTGGCCCTCACATAAATCGTACAATGAACTTTCGAAAATTTATCAAAATCCATCATCACGACTAAATGAAAGAAGAGCAATTGATATTGACTACTTGGCATTGTAAAATTGAAAATAAAAAAATAGTTTTTTCACCTGCATTTTGTTTTTAATGTTATTAATTTTTTTATTCGTTTTTATTTTTCATTTGGAACCTCACACAGCGGAAGCAGGATCACTAGAGATAATCGTAGTTATTTATGCGTACATAAGATAAGCCCGAGATTTTTTGTCGCTGAGCACATAATCTTCCAGACTTCTAATCTTAACATCATCCCGACTTGTCAACGTCAAAACTGACTCGCTCACTTGTACGAGCAGCTTGCCAAAAATTCATACACGATATTTTCGTGTATCAAGCTCATCATGCTAGACAGAAATATTAGTCAAGATCAACAGTTCATTATTGTCATGCGTCGAGTCATGAAAATGATTTGTAAAGTATAATTGTCTACTGATTATAAATTTGCTCAGGTGTACTCTATTAGAAAAATTTAAATTGATTCGTTGCATTCAAGAACTGATGTTATTGAGATTTTTATTATTCTAGACAATGGAGGAAGAAAAACCGATAAATGAAAAAATCGCGTCCGGACAATTATCAGAAGAACAGATAGCTAAAATGCGGAAAATTCAATTGCTAAGTACATCGCTGAAATTGCAAGAAACGGAAAGAGCTTACGTGAACTACAAAGCAGAAAAACAAGTTGAAGAGAGCGTAAGAGATTTCAGCTTGAGTTATTATTTATCGATAGGCTTTGGCCCCAAACTTCAATTCAAATCACAACGAGGAAAAATATTAACATTGAAACGTATATTTGCATAGTTATGAAACATCAACATCCACGAGTATATCTTTTGTTTGAAATACTTGTTTTTATTTGCTAAGATGTCAAGAAAATATGAGAGAAATTGTTCAATCACTGTGACAAAATCTCACATTTATTATTATTGTTTTTCTCTTCAAAATTTGGTATACACAATTTCTTGAAAAAAATTTTAAAATAAAGTGTTTTTATACAAAATTTTAATCATTTTTTCATTTGATGTTAGTGGCAACGCTATCTGTCTTGCAGTAATTTGCCGGATTCGTCCGATTTACCCAAATTAAATACATTTCTGTATAATTGGTGTCGAGAAGATGAAAACATTCCGTTGGACGTACTGGAAAGAAAATGCGAAATTGTCATATATGTATGGGATTTGTCGTAAGATTTTTTTTTTCGTAAGTTTATATTTTTATTTGGAAATCAGAATGTTTCATTAATTTCAGTTACTAAGAAAATTGGATGATATTATAATGAAACCCAGTTTTAATTCAATATCTTTATTGGAGGATTATAAAACTGTAAGACCAATTCTATTATTGATTACTAATTTTATTGATGTAATAATAATAATGTTGGTTTCATAGATTCGGCCACAATTTCGAGAAAGATTACTTGTAGCTTTAGACACTATGAGCTACCATTTATTGAGGGACATTGAAAAAAATATGCTTAAAGTTGATTTAAAGAATGCAACGCACTTTATACAGTGGACTGAATTAACTTGCAGCACATGGGCGAAAATAAGATTACCTTTGGGATTGAAATTCGTGGCAGAAAAAGATAAGTACGTGTTTTCAATAAAAAAAGATACATAAACATATAACTTCAGAATAAGTTGGAAAATAAAATCCAATTATAATACTCCTTGAGGCTATGCTCTTTTATGCAGAAAAAATGTAGAAGTTTATTTTGAGGAAGTTGATCTAACTATAAAAATGCCGCTTGATATTGACTGCTACTGTATGGCAATTCGAATAATGAAACTGAATTACGATTGTTATTCTGATCAAGCATATTGTTTTCGTATGAATGATGTAGGACAATTCGATTTTAATCAAGGTATCTTCATATCATTCAATTTATCAATTAAAACATTGAAAACAATTAATGCAACATCATCTCGTTGAAATGTATAGTTGAGTTGATGAAACCGTTGGAAAACATGTTACTCGTGGAATGTGAGAAGGAAATAATCAATCTACGAAAATATGTGATTCACGGCGGGGTCTGGTATATAGATTTGGTCGAACAGCCAGTCCAAGAAAAACGAATCAATAGTAATATAACTTTCACTGCAGGTAAAATCCCTTTGCGCCCCAGCGTGAAACTTCGTGTAGTCTTTTTTCGCTATTAATATTTTTGAGATAAGAGAAGTTAAACTCGAATTGTGGAACTTTTTCTTCGCGGTTCTTGCGGTCATAAAGCAAGTGCCATTTTATTGCAGTGCAAATGCCGAAGCAGTTGAGACGCGTTCCATATTCAAAATTTTATAGAGCACCGCCACCTGCCCCGGAATCTGAAAGAACACCAGAAGTCATTGAAGCTGAAATAAAAGCTCTGGAAGCTGCCATGGAAAAGCTCGTTCTGGTTAATTTAAAGTAACGAGTTTTTATTCCAAAAATTAAAATTTAATTTTCTTTTACCTACCTATATTAATTTTTCAGACTTCCAGGTTCTGTGTTGTGGTTTGAACCTCCGATGGTGGCCCACTGGGTTGAAGAGAATAAAAAATGGTCAATGGAAAATGTACACGACGTTAAATACAACGAAGAAAAACAACAAATAGCGTTCAGAACGGGCAGATTAGGAGTACACGGTTTTGTGGCTTACAAATTTGTCAACCTTCCATTTCAAAACTGGGAACTAAAACCGGAAGTGACTAAAACCAAAGTTGCCGGTGGAGTGCTACTAAGCATTACCGCTGCCATCATTCAAGTGGAATTTATAGTTCAAGTAAGGACCCTTTCTCATAAATCAGACATAACGAACGATCAGTTGTTGTTATAATAGACATCAATCTAATTCAATTTCACGGAACAAAAATATCTGATTCTTGTGAAATAAAAGTGACGGTGAAATGAGGGTTTTGGAAATTACTATTAAAATCAATACGATCATTTTGACTTATTAATTCAGTCTTAATACGTGTTTTAGGAAGATTTGATATGTTTGCACTCACTAGCTGGAGCTTCCTCAGCACCTCTACAAGATTTATTCCATGAATATATGAGTTTACATGACTTAATAAAGGTAAATTCAGAAATTGAGGAAGAAGAACAATGAAAATAAATTCTGCGTAACATACAGAATATAATCAGTTGTTGAAATGATAAGTTTTTTTAATGAAGTTTTGTTTCCGTTATTTGCCTCTTGAATACTTACATTTTCAGGTTTTTTTGTTGAAGCGTTCCAATCGATTCTTGAACAAAATGAATGGAACTCAATATGAAAACTGTATTTTCAGAAAATGCGAAGTTGCGGATGCGATGTTTTTCCTGAAATTGATGCAATTTGTTATGTCAAAGGGCTCGCAATAAAACACCCCGAAACTGAAAATAATGTAAAACAATGCATCGGACTTTTAAGCACATCTCATACTTTTTCTTGGTCACGTTGGAACGCAACTCGTAATTCACAACAAATCGTCTTCCAAATGAAAGAGCTGCGAGGATGCATCGCAAAACAAGTATGAATTTATCCTAAATGCTGATCTATCTCACAACTCACATGAGATAAAAATTGTTTTTAAAAATTTGAAATTTAAACGAATTTTATTTTATATTAAAATTGTATACCACAATTTTATACTACTAAGAACTAAAAAATTTTTAATAAAACTGTTTGCTATCTAATATACATATAGAACTGCAATATTGCATTTTGGATCTTCATATATTCAAAATTGCATCGTATTCTATTTGCATAAGAAAACAAGTCAAACTATCCTGGTTACGCCTCACGAAGCTGTGGCCATCCAGTGTACAGAGGTCAGCGGAGAATTTTGTGATAAACCAGTGGACGCGACAAAAAACAAGGTCAGTGTGTGTTTATATGAAGTGCACTCGAGTCGTGACTGATTTCGGTGTGCATACTGGATTAGTATCTTTCTATTATAGGAATAATAAAACCCAGTTGTTTGAACTAGTTTCCTTTTTTTTTTTTCGAATAACGAAGTTTCGGGTTAAATTTGCTGATAAAAGAATAACAGCAATGTTAACACGACATCTCGAGTAGAGATAGCAAAAATGATCAAACTTTAGCTTGTAATTTTACATTTTTTGTTCGCTTTTTTTCAAGCTGTCCAAACTTTTGTCTCAAGACCGATGTTTATACGCTTTTAAAAGCCGCATTTTTGTGGCTTACACTTGCAAGTTCTCTTTCATCTGGTCTGCAATTACATTTTTTTTCTATATTTTTTTTCCTGATTATTTGAGGCACATGTATATTATAATATTTTTCTTAGTGTCATAATGAATTATTTTATTTATTATTTATTAATTGCGTGAACTTTTTACAGTTTTACACCGATCTGTACAACTTGGCATTGGATAATGCTGGCGTGAAAACTCGTTTGCTAATTCAAGACGTGTCATACAAATTGGCTGTTACAGTTACCGAATTACTGAACGTTACGAACGTTCTGAGTATGTCCTCGTAAACATAGATTTATTTTAATTATTGCAATATTGGATTAACTAGTTAGATGAATATTTGTTTTTTAATGAACAAAATGAAAATGTGATTCAATTTAATATTAGCATAATGATCAAGGCAATAATTATCAAAGCTACTTGTACAGTCTTTACTTAACAAGTTTTGCACTGTTATTTAACTTGTGACAAAATTGTTTCTACTAAACGATGTTCTACTTGTACATAAAATAATCTTTCTAATGAAAATGCAAACATTGTCATGTCATGTCATGTCGGTACAGTGGCATAACTCAATACAAAATTAAAAAAAAAAAGAAGAAAAATAAAATTATATATTCTGTAAAGCTTTAATATTTTTCACAAGACTTAATATTTCTACTTTTACCAGAAAATATTTCAAACAAATTTCATGCTGATGAAATTTACAGGATTTTGTGGGTTCGATATTTGTACTTTAATCATGTTTTTGTAACAATCAATTTCTCATAAATGTAACCAAAATCGTTAAATAATAACATTTGTATACTCAATCTGAAATTATAATTTTTCACAAATGACTTTTTACTCTGATTGACAAAAAAAATCTAACATTGAAAAATCAACTTTTGAAACTACGTCAAACTAAATACACGATCGCTTGATGCACCAAAGTTAAACTTCTACTGAAAGCTAGAATTCTAAACATCCACGAAAACTATGACAAGAAACGACAAGACCGGCGCGATCCTGCACACTGAACTACACACTGACAAACAACAGCAAAACCACGACGCCTTTCATGCCAATAAAAATTGGACCCAACGCCGTTTTGTAATTCATCAATAATTTATTTGGCACAAGTATAACTTTGTCGACACTACATATGTACATATTTACTCGCCGTTATAAAGTAAGAATCCATACCTTACGTTCACATATCTATAAAAAAATTCAAGTTATAGTTTTTTTTTCATCTTAGATACTTTTTTGCTCTGTTTGTTCACATGTTTGGTTTACGGTACAATAACACTGGCCAACAACTTTTTGGTTTTCTCTACAAAAATCAAAACGCAATATGTGTTTTACATTATGATTACGTACACTAGACGTTATAGTTGTTTGACTATAATTATGTTTCTGATGACCGCGAGTCGTGTCGGCGCGCAGGCGGCGCAGCCACGAGACCATCAATTTTCTAATCGTCGCATTTTACAACTATGGTTACGATGACCATGCCGACATTTCAGCCATGGTCACGGCGAGCATAATTGCGGGTCCGCGTGGCCGTGCTGCAGTTTTCCACCACACGACACAGTCACCTCTCATAATATTTCTCGACTTTTTTTTTGTTTTCATCATATTATTTTTTTTTGCACTTAATTTATTTCAACGTGTAATAGTAAACTGCACATGTGACATTCGCTCATACCGCGATCCAGCTCGTGAATTATCCGAACATATGAATAGCACACGTTTGTGTGGTCCAGCTCGCAGCATGTGCGCGCGCGACAAATGTGCATTTCAGTACGCACTCGACCAACACGTACGGCTACTTTGACTACTGTGAATTTCAACATTTCATTTATGAGTTAGCATCTTAACCGTAGTTATCATTAGAATATTTATTTCAAAATATTTGAATGTGTAGCTGCTTTTTTTTGCCGTATTTACTTTTTTTTTCAACACTCTTCTTTTTTTTCTGCCCACTTTTTTTTCATCGTCATTTTATTATGTAGGAATTTTCTATGTATGCAAAACCATTGTCAAAAATAGAATTACCGATTATACTTGATCAATACAACAGTGAAATGTATATGTCTTAAAAATATGAATTTGTGCACATTCATTGTTCATTTCGTCTTGACTTGAGTGATGATATGTAGTTTGCTGATGAGGTCTGTCTTGCGAGGTTCTACACTCTGCCAGCGGTGTCGCAAACAAAACACTCTCTTGTTATAAGAGTGAAGTATTGCTGTCCATAGTACTTTACTCGGAATTTGTTCAACACCTTGTTTTATATACTTTTATTTCAATTAATTTACATATAGCAATTACAATTAATGTTACAATCATTTCGAAAACAAAGGATGTAAAACCAAAGTACCAATTAAGTCCTCCTCCTGAAGAAATCAAAATGTCTAAAGCTACAGTGATGTCACAATGTACAAATGATCTCGTCAAAAATATTTTATAAAATCATCACTTCTGCGAACTCGAAATATATTCGAAAACCGACAAACAAACGGGAGCAAGTATGGCACATGTGATATATCATAGCACGGTGCAACAACGGATACTTTTCCTAACGCGTAATCAAGTATCCACAATTTGTTCTCTATTATAGCAGCTGGTAATTTTTACAAAAAGAAGACTTCCCTTCATCTAAAAAACATTAATTATAAGTATGAAAAAGTGTTTTACGTATGCTTAACAATTTGTTTCTCACATGGTTTGTTTTTGTATGTTTGTTTTTATTTTTTTGTTTCTCGTTATAAATTTGATACTTATCAAAATAGCATCGTCTTTTCTATCGCCAACTACACGCCTTCTATCAACATCAGACACTACTTTGATAATCCACAAAATGCTCTCCAAATATCAATCTTCGAACAATGACACGTTTTCTTTGTAGGCCCTCTAGTCGTGAGGAGCTATCAGCACTGTAAAAATCCCTTCACACGTTGCCGGAGCAAAGATTGATCAATCAAAGCGCGCAACGTTGCTTTGCTAATTTCATCCAACCGGCAAGTGCTGTGAAAATGAAGGTTTCACTTCAAAACGAATGTCCTGAATTCATACAGTTGTTCCTCTTATTTTATTATTTCTTCTTCTTTTTTTTTTTTTTTTTTTTTTTTTAATTCAATAAACCCTTGAATTGAGGATCTCGTTCTCGTTCGACCTAATGAGCAAAGCAAACACAGCCGAAATCAAAATCATATAACCCAGTACGACTCAGATCTGGGTCATAAAATTATTCTACCGCACTTTGCTTCTCGTACAAGCAGTTTGGGAGATCAGAGAGCGCGGCTTGTCGCGAATTGTCGTAAGCGCTATTTGTCCGCGTCCTAAATCGATATCCCTCAAATTGTCACACCGTGTGATCGTCAGCGTACGACTGCGACGCCCTGCGATTGTCGATAAAACATTGAGATGACTCTACAACGCAACGTCTCTGCGGAAGAACTTGATTCCCCAGACCAACTACACGTGTCAGCAGTTTGATCGCGTTGTCGCCTTGACGATTTGCGCGATTGTCAGGAGGACAGTATTTTTACCTCTCCCTCTCGGTTCGATCGATAAATGTTTTTGGTGGAACTCGCCCAAACGAATCATTTTTATTGTACAGATGAAATTTTGTCGAACACATTGTCAAAATGGGTTTTAGTATCCGGTGGGAGATTTGCTATAACTAAAGCATGCTTCAAGATGTCAAAAAAGCTTCATTTCGAGTCTTTTCAAAAATTGTTGTTTTTCATTGTTTCAATTAATCGTTGCAACTTGTAATAATTTAGCAGGAAGATAATTGGATAAGAATTTATTGTTCATTGTAAGAAATATCATTCACATGACACTTTGGGAAAGGAGAAATAAAAAGAGCTGAAGTGTCTGATTGGGGACGATTCTACTTTTTATCTTCTCCTTTGCAGCAAAAAAGGAAACCCTCGAATAAATATTGTCCGCCCAACAATCGAAAGCGCGAGGTCAGCTGCGCCAGTTTAGTAGGCTACGTGCAAGTTTGAATGGGATCTCCAGTATAAGTTCTGTCAAAACGATAGGGCATTTATCAATGCGATACTGCTATAGCGTCTAGGACATTTAAGTGCCTAGTATTGTATCCGAAAGAAATGATGATTTAAGATACTAGAAAGTGCACAGCACATCCTACGACGTCACAATCCGGAAGAGATTTGGAGAGATTGCCGAGTAATCGAAATGCTTTTATCGTAAAACGGCTTCTCTAGTTTTGACGAAACGAATGTGTTTGCGCGAAAATACAAAGACAACTGATTCCGACTGGAAGCAATTAAATTCCTTTTTACATATTTGATAGTAAATCGCAGTTGAAAATTTTTCAATTATAATACATGAATGAGTTTGCAATCGTGAATGCATAATGAATTAATTCGCGTTAAATGAAGGTAAATTGAACATTTAGAATTACAGCTCGATGCATTATTTCATGCGGCTCGTGATCGCGATATATTTCGTTGTGTGTTGTAATCAACTTACAATCGAATCATGACTTCCAAATTAACGAGACTTTTTCTTACAATTGTTTAAATGCCAATTATCTGAAAAATTATTTTGCATCGGAACTATGTTATTTCCAACTTTATTTAACTCGGAATGGAAATACAATTAGCTCGGAAAATAGTAAATTAACTCATCCATAAATTTATAATGATTGTTTTAATTGGAACATCCCAAAGTAACTTTCAAAAATACGTATACGTATACATTTCGTCAAAACTCGATTCGAAGCAGTGGACTGCAACAACAGAACGCGAACGAAATTTGGTATTAGAAACTACTCCTCGTAATTCGTACACACATTCAGGTTATCTATAACCGACTATTCCCCGTAATTACTTTCCTCAGGATTTGTAAGGACAGTAACGATAAGTTCGAGTGTACATCCTCGACACAATACTGTAGTTATAATTTTGCATCGTCGTATTTTGTATTTGTGAAGCGGCCAGAAGAAACGAAGCCGGCACGTCGGTCGTTCGATTGCAACATTCGGCCCGGCGAGGAGCGCGAACTTAACTTGGCCCACAAAATTGAGTGCCAGTGTTGGAACTTTCATGAATCCCGACCCAATCAGAAGCCCATCGTCACGGATTAGCGCTATTTACAGTACGAAATCACCTACTTAACAGACACTGACAGCTGAAGAATTTGTTTGTTTTTTTTATTTTGGTTTGGTTCACTTTTTTCTACCTACTCTAGAACATTTAGCCATTATTACACTCTAAGGAAAGTCGGACGGAGTCGAGCCCGCGCAAACGTAAATCCACCACGCGAATCGATAATTTGCCGCGGCCTCGACTCGCCAAGTTTTGGCCCGATCCAATCAGAGTAGTGTTGAAAAATACCAGCACTAACTATCAATTTCGAATTGCCGGTGACAAAATGGGCGAGATCAGAAGAATTGCACTTCATCAAAGCCAATGTGCAAATAACTCTCTTCTTTTTCTTTTACTAACTTTTACATCTTTTATTTATACATTTTTGTCTTAGTTTTTATTGTTGTCAACCTTTCCGATTCACAATGATACATTCCGATTTGTCGTGTTAAATTTCATTTTGTTCATGTAACCGTCAATCGAATAGTTAGAATCGCATGATCAGGTATAGAGTTCTAGAACGGGCGAGAGTGCAACGCTTTTGTTTCATTTCTACAGAATAGGTCAGACGGACCGCGAAGTTAACATTTTCGTTTCGATATGAAGCATATAAGAAACCAAAAACACACCGACAAGATTGAAATTCATCTAACCGACCAATTTTCGTTAGTTCAGCTAATTGTTGAAGTCTCGGACAATTAGTCAGATTTAATATCGTAAAAAGTGATCCTGATATAGCACGTTGGTTAGAGGCGCGTTTAAACGTGAGTTCATCTACATCAATATTTTGTATCGACATGCATCGGTAATCAAACGCCACTTTAAATGCGCCCTAACGCTTCACATCAAAAGCACCAGATTATAATGGAGAAATTCACTAAATAAAAGGGGTATATCACCGCAAACAATTCGTTCGACTTGTACAATCTCATACACGGTTGCTTCTTTCACTCTTTCTTTTTTCCGAAGTTGAACCGAAAATCGTGATTGTGAACAAGAGAGTTGGAGTTATCGGCTTCCCCGAACTTTTAACACTACTTTCTTACGTTTCTGATTCAAAATAGATCTTTTTTGTTTCGGTAAATTACTTTCATCGCACGGCGGTTAAAAGCTTGATGGCGCTTCTCGGGAAACCAACTCCAACCACTGAACGCAGTTTGAAAAGAAAAACAACTTCTCTTTATTCCGACCGATCATTATCCCTACAGTCAGCTAGCTTGATTATTCATCACAATCATTACTATCGCAATCAATCGAACCAAACTTAGAGAACTAAACTAACTTACAACGCTGAATGTTCTTTTGCGGTTTTTTTTGTCGCCCACGATATCAATACTTAATCTGTAGATTTGTATACGTGTACTTGATTTATTTTCTTTTTAATCGTATGGTATATACCAAATGTCCTCAAAAATATATTTCATTTGTGTTATGATAAAATTTTAAAAATTTCAAACGAACATAGAATCAATCCACTTGTGGAAGCACCATAAATAAAGTATGATATGTCGCACTGGATAAATCTTCTCTTCTTCATTTTTTTATTTTGTTTTAGATAATTTGTTTAGATTCTTTCTTGATCATTTTGTAAATATATATTTATTTCTCTCATGCAGAATTCTGTGAGTGTTCTGTCATGCAACCTAAACGGATTGGATGACTGCTGAATGTGATCGTAGTGATGTTCGAAAATAAACGTGTGTCATTCACAAATTCGACGAATCAAAAGTCGAACAAGCAAACTCCGCGAGGGAGGTCATTGTTTAACTGAGAGTTGCTCTTAACATGTCATCCAAAGGTCATTAAACTATCAGCCTTATGCTTTACAACTGGCACGATGGCAGTCGTGCCTGATTAACCACAATACATCTTACGTTCGGTAAAACATAAAAAATATTTTGTATTCTGTTTTCTTTTGTATCTGTTTTTCTTTTGTAATTTAGCGAAAATATAGATTAATCAGATTTTTGTTCTGTTTTTTACCCCACTGTAAGGTTCACCTATAGCTTAAATCGCATATAAATACTGAAATAATTTGTAACGAGCAGTACGTTTTGAACAGCGCGGGTGCGAAGCGATCGCTTTTGTCTTGGACACAGAACTCGCGTTCCGCCAAAATAATTTTCTTGTTTATCGATTAATATTTTTTGGTTCCATCAAGTTCAGTCTGCATGTGTGATATATTTTTTTGTTTAATGATAGCTTGTATTCGGTTTTCTAATAAACTTTGATTCGAAAATGGGTGGCTGTACAAAATTTGACGGAAGCCAGTCGGGTGGTAGAACTGAAAGCCTTTGCAACCGCGCGGAATGTAAAAAATTAATACCGATCGTGTGAATATGTTCATCTTTTTTTTTTTTTTTTTTGGTTTTTATATTTTTTGTAATTTTATATCCCTTTATCTATAACTCCAACATATAGTTTGATCTAAACAATATTACGATGTACTTATTTGTTTTAACACTAAACGTAGGGCGTCATCGTCAAATCAGCCAACTTCAGCGTTACTTCAAAACGAATTCTTTGGATCCCTGGACTAAACTATGCCATAATTTGTTAGCGATACAACAGCCACTTCTCGATTAAAACCTTTAGAATAGCGTAACTTTGACATCAATTTGCAAAATTTTGTTACGATTATCTTCTTCCGCGATTTATTTTCTAGTTTGTTGGTTACTTTTGTAATGCATATTTCTTTCGCAGTGTAGAAACAATAGTTAACAATGTTCGCATAACCATGTTCGTATTTATAAGACACAATTTGCTTACTCAATCCTCTAACCGTAGATGAAATTTAATATAAAAATCAATATCAATCCGCAGCATTAAAATTAATTATTGTCAATTCGAAAAGTATTTTTTTTTCGGTTTTTGCTTTTTTATTTGAATAATTAGTACAAATTTCTAGTTGGTAATGCGAAAAAGCTCCAATCGTTTTCAGAACTGACTTTTCATTCGGGTCTATTTTGCGATGAACGTTGTAAAAAAGGTCTACAGAGGACGATTAGGCGAATCCAAACATTATGAACGTATGTGCTGATCTAGAATTTTTGGAAGTCTTGATTCTTGAAAAAAGATCAAAATTATCATCTAATGATGTTGTCTTAAATTTAATTCAATACATCCATAATGTGGAATTACAATAATTGAAAAAAGAGAACTTTATTTATTCGACGTCAAGGTAATTATTTAATTGACAACAGTAATTTCTGGATGTATACTATCATTCGATAAAACTAAGTTTTATTCTGATGAAAGACTTTGTCCAACTTACTCGTCTTCGATATCAGCAAAGCCTGCGTTACCGACACCAGGAAAGCTTTTAAGCGGCCTATTTAGCATGTTCAGGTTACTATATTTGCTTCTGTAGTGATGCTATACCGGTACCCGTACATAAGCTAAACTCCACAGCTTGGATAAACACTAACTTTTTCTTTGACTGTTAGGTTTTAAACTACGTTGAGTTGTACGAAGCATTCCAAAAATTCAGACTATGAAGGATCAATGTTACAGCAGTAGACGAAAGTATAATATTGTAATTAGCATTTTTTTTCTCAGTAAGATTGTTATTGAAATTAGTTTTTGAATAAACCCGAACTGTTTGATTTATGTAGAACCCAAATGAAAGAAAATTCGTAAATAAAAAAGAAAACTCCCCTGCTATAATTGATCAGCACGGTTGAAAGCATTTTAATAATTCATCGAAATGTACCTCGGATCTAATAAGATCCCAACACGGTTAGAGGATTAGACTTTTTTAAGTATATTTACAGAGATTAATACGCGTTTGATAATTCAGCATCCATGCGCTTGTATGCGCTTTTAAATGAACGTCTGGCCCCGAACTCTACATTCTTATCGATCTTGAATGGCACAGCCATATATTTTGAATGATACAATCAGCTATACAAATGTTGATATCGAAAACACTGGAATGAACTACAATATCAATATCAATGCGCTTACAATTCTCCTCTTTCCATCCACTCGCTCTCGGTCAAGTCATGAACCGCCGAACATTTTTTGTTCCCTGTCGGTCGTTGTCTAAAACCAATTCATGATCACTTGTAGTTCAGCAAGTAAGATAGAAGCATGTGAACGTGCAATTAACATGCACGTCTAGCTCGCAAAACAGTGTTTGCTAATCATGTCGGCGATACAAAAAGCTGTCTAATATGTTCCTCGGTTATTATCCGAATATCTCTCGCTTGTCTTACAAACCCGCACGGATTCGCAACAAATCGATATCAACGTTGGATCAACGTTACATTACAGAAACTTTGGTCGATGCAAAAAAAAAATTTTTTTTTAAATTCAACTAGCATTTCTAATAATGGCTTTAGTATGACTCGATGAAAATTTATATGCAAAAGAACCGGAATCAATAGAACTTCGTCGTTCGACTACTTGATGTTTCGCTCTCGTTATACGCAACGGAGGGCACTAAAATGCTTGACATCTGCTTGAACAGTGGCATTGTTCCCGGTCGACTATGGTACAACAATTCGTAACACAATCAGCGTGGATGCGTTGGTTCCATGTCCAAGCACGTGCCACAGAGTTGGAGCGATTCTTCAATAGGACGCACCTAATAGCGAGGCAATAATCAAAACGTTGGCTCAATTTGATCTAAACTACCAAATGGATTGCGAGATAACCCGGTCAATTCAAAATAAACATGGCGGTGATCGTCGTACTCTGTTAGCGATTTAACAATGCTTGGTTGGAAAGAGAGGCGACTCAACTGAGGACGGTCCAAAGTCATTAGGTGGAGCAAGGTCGATGAGATTAGAGGCTGCGAAAAAAAGAGATAAAAAAAAGACATTGAGAACAAAATCAACCGTACGCGCGAATTGGTTTCTATGTAAAAATCGTGATCCTGCGTTTGCTATGAAACCATAGTATAATATTAACCATAAAGATTATATACATCTCTAATGTATCCAACAGGCAAGAAGAAGTTTCTCAATTATCTCAACAATAACAGTTTATACGTTATATACATAAGAAAAAACAATGCGTTTTTTGCATCTTACGATTCTTGAATCCCTTATCAACTAGAGTTAATTCAAAGTTACACTTTTTTTAATACGAAAGGTGACGTCGCTTCATTTTTATTTCACACCTTTCTCGTCTGCTTGAAGGTGTGAAGATAACAAAACGAATTACATCGTTATCATCCTACAGCCAGCCCACAGTGGCCGTTTCGTCAGGTTGATATTATCACTTTCAGGTTACACGTTATGAGAGAGATCTTGCGAAAAAGCAATGCGAAACAAAAATGACACGAACGTCCTTATTCAGATCGAAGCAGCATGTAGTGTTGGTCGTATCAGCAAAACCTAGCTGGCATGGCGAAACAAAGAGAGTTCACGAGCTACGATTGTAAATCGAACCAAATTTTGATTATCTTTTGCGAAAAAAGTGCGACTTTCGAAAAATATATTCGCTTTTTTTTTGCGTGTAAAAGGGGGAGAGCGGTGGGAGGGGGTGCGACGTGAGATCAAAGGGATCTGCGGCCGTCAACGCGACCAACACAACGTACTCTTCAGCCACGTACAAATTGTTTCTGCTCGACACATATGCGGACATATATGAAACACATACGTGAGATATATACAGCAACATATGAGACGCGTTTTATAAATCAGTTTGCTCAGTGGCTCTACGACGGCCGACGGAAAATGGCACATCTCCGGCCGACTGTTCTAGACCTTGCCTTTCATTTTGTCTCCTCCTCTTTAGTGATTCTCTTAGCTTTCGTTTCTGATGCTTTGTATCTACTCGTACAAAGCAAAACGGCAAGGATACATAAAAAACTCTTTGGTCCTTCATAAGGACCGGAAGCTGTAACCCGACTACAACATCTTTTTGTGCTGACGAGAAAGTATACCGCATTGTTTTTTATTTTATTTTTTTTTTTATTTATATTTTTTTGTTATCCCTTGGTTTGTTACGAAAGTGCAGCTTTGTTCGACGAAGCTTCGCGGTTTCGTCGTCACAAAATTATAAAATAACGCCGATTTCGTTCGCGTATCGTATATATCAACTCGCGACAGCTCAACCCAATTCGGCTGTCACGAGTCGTTTAATTGTTTCGTCGTCGCCGGTTTTCGTTACCATCTGGGTAGGGATTTTCCGGTGAATGGCGCACACATCAGAGAGGTCACGTCGCCGATCTTGCTACGCCGCGTCGTCCGGGCTTACGAAGACAAGCACAAGGATTTTGCGCAGCTCAACCTGCCCCCCGAAGTTCGGCGCTTACTCCGGCTTTAGGCGGTGCCACTGCACGATCGTCTGCCGGGGCTTCGTAATCATATCTTGCCAATGCTTCGTCTCGCTTGCACCGCTCCCACTTTTGCCTGTGAATAAGTTAACGTGTTTTAATATTCGTTCAACCTTTGTCGGATAATTTTCCAACTAAAACTTTTGGTTCATAAAGAAAAGTTATCGCCAATCTATAAAACTTACAGTTTTAATTTAAAAAGATGGTAAAAACGAAAGTAAAAAGAACAAGCAAAGTAATTTAAATTGCGTGCCAGTAATGATTGATACCGGATTCGATTTGATGAAGATGATCCTATCGGTACTTCACATTGAGATTTATCCTCTTTCACAAAATAAACTCAATTCCAAAGCTCTGAACTTTAGCAGTTATCGATTTCTCTTACGAGTGAAGATGTTAATTGTTTTGCGAGTGTTACACGCGGCTGGAATTCTGTAATGGGCGTGGATTAGGTTTGTTGAGATATTACAATGGGCGGAATTAGAACACCGGAAATGTCACTGAAATTCAGTTCCACAAGTGTGCTCTGTGTTCCTTCAGGTTTTTTTTTACCCGTTTCTCCAACAATGTGACGACAGAAGGCATTGTTCATTTTCAACCGCAAAAATATGGTTACGCAATTTGATGAAAAAAGAAGGAAATTTTGTATAAAAAGGTTGAATTGCATTTTAGTCGCAACTTCCATTAACTGTCAACTCTGCTAGCCGATGTAATTGAAAAAGTTTTAGACGAATTTCTTAGCACGACTGAAAGCATTTACATGAGTTATCAACATGGAAACCGCATTATCATCTATTAACCCTGACTCGAGTGTCATGCATTATCCCAATCAGGCGATAATTGCTTGCCTCTGTTACATCTAATAGGTGTAAATTCAATATAATTTCTAGCCTCGTAATTATGCATCGCAGATGCAGACGAACGTGCTTCTGGTAGAGCAATTTGAAGAAATTTTGTTACCGAGCTTAACTGCGTCCACGAAATTTGATTGTTATTGAAACGTTTGATCCAGAAATTTCGAATTCCAATTTACGTCGGACCAAAACATGCGTCAATTTTGTCGATTAATAATTGTAAAATAAACAAGCTCGGGTACAAATGCAATCATATTATTGGGGCAAATTGAATTTATAACTGGCGATATATTCCTTGAATTTATTACAGGTTGATGTTATTCTAATAAAACCACGCGTTATCTGTTATTTGAAATATGATTTTTAAACAGAAGAATAAATAAATACGAATAAAATGTTTTTAAAATATCAGTCAAAATAATATAACCAAAAGTGACGCGAGCGATGTAAAAATTTTCTAAGAACACGAATTTTTTTTAAATATAACATAAATTATGTCTTGTTCAGTCATTCGTTCAAAACAAATGGTTGCACGCTACTTTGCAAGAATGGAATTTATAAATGACATTGCGGGACAATACACGTCTCTTGAAATGGAGTGCAAGCAAATGTTACTTGTCATTCACCAATGTTCCATCGGAGCAAAAAAAATCCAATCTTTCGCATGGAGATGCAAGGATGATTGTAAACGGTAAATTTTGATAGACGCTATTTTATTTTTATCGATGAAATATGAGCAAATATGAGAGAACATAAAGAAACCGGATGAAGGGCGAGCAAAAACAAGAACTGAAGTTTTTTTTCACGTTCAAACTGCAAAGCAATTATATATAACTCAAAAATAAAAGAACACATATTTTTACAAAATTCATTTTCAATAAATCAAATAATCTACTTTTGTCTAAAACAATTGTTTCTTTTTTATTTAAAATAGTTATAATCAACGGTCGACAAAGGTTCCCTTTAATTTTCAACCTGGCAATCAAAATTATATTTTTATGTTTTTTTTTCGTCTAGCAATTAAATTTCTCTACCAAAGCGTTAACTTATATCAAGTTACACAATTATTTAGAGACTCCATTAATGGAAGAGGTTTTCCCGTGCAAACATTGTACTATGTGCAATTGTTTCCATTGGTACAGAACTTTAATTATGAAACCCCAAGAGTTATATTTGACTTGCTGTAATTGTGCAGTTATATATTTTTTTTTTTTTGTTTTGGACTTGTGTCAAGAGAAAAAAAAATTATTTTTCAGTTTAATGAAGCTCTTACCGGCCAGTTGGATGCGCCCGATAAGCTCGTTTCGACCGATGTTGTCGAAGTCCATGACCATTACTAATAGGGAGCATTCCCTAATTTTTTCCCAGGGAACGTTAAACGAAAATGCTTCGTTGAAGACTGGATTAAGCGTGCACTTGAATATCGGAGTTTTGCGCTTCTCGACCCTCTTTTCTCCGAATTGTAGCCACACCTTTACATATGGATCTGTAAAAGAAAAAACCGTGAGTACGTCAATGTAGCAAAAAAATTCATCAATGTAAAAGCCCGGAATAAAAAAAAACCAACATTTTTTAACTGTTAATTTCATCACTTTTCAAGCGCAGAGAATATAATTTTGAACTTCAAGTTAACTAGTCTGACGAAGTCTCATCACGTTTCAACTATTTGCCTGAACCGTCAAATAATTTTCGATAAGTGCAATATGCACACGTTTAGTCATCGATGTTTATGCAAAGTTCGGCCCAATTACCATCTCAGGAGTTGAAAATGATCAGAATCATGATCATAAAGCTAGCCATAAGAATTTGAATGAAATTTTAACTCCGAAGTTGTTCCAATAAAGTTGTGATAAATCACATTATTTGTCACAATTATGAATTTTATGACAGTAATCACCAGAATGTATCTGATGCTGCATAGTGTAACAGCTTAGCATTTTGCAATTCAAAGTTACATCGCCGACTTCCCGACAAGATTAATAGCTCATTTAAATATTATTCAGCCAATCAGGATGTAAGTTTAATATGTTACAACCATCAAGGATGTGATTGATGTTTTGGAGGATAAGGAAAGGCTGTGGTTGGTTGCAATTAATGATCTATCAAGTTCCAAAAACAGTCTGGATGCAATCAACGAGCGGAACCTTTCCTTAATTAATTAAACAAAGATTCGGCGGTGTAATCGGGAAATTGTTACAACTTCAGGTAACTAAGCACAGAAAAATTGTTGAAATTTGGCTAATTGTAAAATGCATGCACGTTTCGGTAAATAAAATTACGGATGTGTAATAAAGCTCAGCTGGTTGACAACTAATTACCCCAAAAATGTCCTGCATCTGCACCATTTCAACGCGTACACATAACGCGACCATTATTCATGGACCACAGCTCTCCTTAACTGAGCCATAACAACAAACAGTCACCAACTTAAATGTTTATCCAACGTCCACAATGCAAAACCTATTATACAACAGCCTAACAATATAACTATTCGATTTAGAATTTAGATCCAGTGCAATAAATTCTGTACCATCCATGAATTTCATTTCTACTCTATCAATTCAAGTGTATCAACTTCGTTTTTTATGGGACGTCAGTCAAGATTGGATTCCCTTTTTATTTACAATTTCTTGTTATCAATTTCATACCTGGATTGATTTTTTCCCCAATTGTTTTTTAGTGCAAGCTATTGTAAACAATCCATGTTTGCATTTGATAACTTTTTCTATAGACATTTTGAAGTTAAAAAATATGGGAAAGCATTTTTATTTATTTGTTTGTCCGAAATTCCAGCATTGAGACTATTTTTATGCATGACTGCATTCGAATAACAATTTCGACAGACATTTTGTCGTAAATCTTGAGCATTACTTAAGATATACTGGACCGAGCGGGCTATAATACAATTGAAGATTCTCCGTCCTGATATTGTATCGCCTAGTTTTCTTTCTATGTTTTGGCTCGACGTCACACGGTATCGATAAAATGTTTCTATTATGCCTTAGAAGATTGAGATCAGCAATTTATGATAAACCGTTTCGTTTTTCCATGGAAGATGGTTCTCACGCCGCTTCTGGCTGCGCCAATTGCGACGAAATAAATAATCAGTTGAACATCTTTGCAAGCTTAATCTGCATTAGTAGAGAAAGTCAATTCATCTCGTCCTAATTTTATTACCAGTGAAATAAAATAAAATAGCTCGGAATGAAATTCGATAAACGTGTTTCTTGCAATTGAACAACTCGATTCAAAAGAACAGCCCGCAATTGACTGGATGTGATTTAGGTGGCAAAATCTGCAGGAAATTTTAATGAGGGAACGTCCCAGTTGTACTTCATTAGCAACAATATTTTTATTTCAATTAAGTCTGATTTAAATTAACTTTATTTTTCATAAAAACGTCGAATCCAGGCAATTCATAATAAAATTTGCAACATCATCTCAAATCTCATTTGAAAATTATGAAACAGGTATGTTTGAAATCAAATGAACAAATTGGAACACTGTTGTTGACACAATGTTCTTAAAAGGCGGTCGAATTTAATCTGCACTGGGTCTCTGATTGATGCAGCATCTCAATAGTCACGTGCACGAACAACAGACTATCTTGAGTTTTCGCAATATCCCAAGTTCTGTGGATCTTGTATACTGATGGTGATACTTTCTAATCACTTCAATTATTGACTTATTGCACAACAAACGATGTAGCATGAGAATGTACGGTTTAAGTTGATTTTCGTAAATGTAATGAAATTCTATTCCTTACATCCAGTTGTGTACTAGTTTGAGTTTAATTTGTATGAAAGCTACGAAGTCTTGTTGAGATCTGTATACATTTCTAGTCAGAGTATTTTCCTTGCCCGTCGGAGATTGTTACTAAATTTTCTATAAAAGAAAATTGAAACGTCAGATAATGGAAGGCATAAATTTTTAATTTGCCAATACATCTTAATTGACTCCTTGCTCTGATATATGACGAGCTGAACTTCACGTCATACACCTACTTTTATCTTCTAGAAACACAGACGTATATCTTACTAGCTTTCAGGCAGCAATAAGTCATGGTACCACGTGATAAATGTTAAAATGTATGTCGTATACAATATATTTATATATTAACTTCACCTTGTCAAGTAGAAAATATGAGAACCAATTTATCAATAATCTCAGACTTTTTCTAACATTACGAACAAAAAAAGTCTCTTACCAATTACATTACAGGACGTTTCGCTCAATACACAATTAACGGACCTCATTACTATCATGAAAATTTCTCTTACCACGAAGTCAATACTGGTTTATTACTTTTTTCACGAATTGAAAAGTCATGCTTGAATTAAAATTATCTTCAGATAAATATTCACCATTTGAAAAGAATTTCAGTTGGGATTGAAAATAATTGACAGCTTCGTTGCTGGAAGAAGGACACTGAAAACTTCATTACCAACCAACATACTTTCAAACGTTCTTTCAAAAAAATATTTACACATCGAGCACTCGTGTTCGCATCAAGTCTAGTACAAGTTATCAAAAAGTTTTCCCCAACAGAATAGGGACTTGAAATAAAAAGCTTGGTAACAATCCAAAAACCTACTGTACGTTGACATTCGTGAACTCTTTTAATACAAGAACTCGAATGCTTAACCTTTATAACGGCACTTCAAGGCTTTCATTTGCTCCTGTTACAAATGAAAGTTCCTATGCTTAATCGAAAAATTGAAATTGTCTTGGCTCATGTCTTAAAGTGCAATGCAACATTTTGTTTTTATTTCCTACTCGAGCTTCTGTGTTTGTTATATGATTACAAGAAATAAAAACTTTATAGTCTAAAAAATTGAGTTTGTAAAATTATACATTGTTGGATAAAAGTTTTTTTCAAAGATGAAGTTGTTCTCTTGAAAAAGTTACATTTTGTTGTTTTTTTTAAAAATTTCATTTTGATCAAGATATTTTTAATAAATTCATTAAAAGTTGAACTCAGAGTTTTTGACATTAGCGTATAGTTAATTATTGGAAAAAAATGAGAAAAAAAAAGAAATATATTTAGTAAATAAAAATTTGTGTATAATCAGGAATAATAACACAACAAGTAAATGAATATTGTAAATACACCGCGACCTCTTGTGTCATCTGCAAATGACGCATTATACAACTTGGTGTTTGCAAGTAGGTCTCGAGGCGCGACCATGCGATTCAGGTTAATGTCACGTTTTGAAAATATTGGGAAAACTATACACCTCTGTGCGTGCTATTTCACTCGTACCAATCATTTTTAACTAAGTGTAATACAATTTTTTAGAATCCGAATAGATGTGTGTGTTTTTTGTGTTTTCAAATTTTAATCAATACTCGTCCTGTCGTTAAATTCATGATTTACTTTGTTAGCTGGAGTTGGTTGACGGACACTAACTAGACCACGATAAAAAATGAAATGAACATATTATCAATCACTGAGAATTTTCTCTTTCTGAAGTTAACGATCATCTAATTGGGATCTGATCAAATCCAGTTTTAAACGACACAGTCGTTAATCTTGTTCATTCGGTGCATCTATCTTTTTCAAGAGCGGTTTACAAACTTGATTTCATATAACAAATTATATCCCACGGATTAATATAATCGGGACAAACTTGGAACGATCATTTAATCTACAGATTATGAAAAAAAAGTTGGTCTACAAATTGTGATAAAGTTTTGTCAATGGCTATTATTCAAGTTGTTAATGTATTAAGTTTACCATCCATTCATAATTCACAAAAAATTTAATCATTTTTAAATCAAGATTTTGTAGCCCGTTGGGTACATTTTGCTGACGATGGATCTCTAAAAAGTTTATCTTTTCATGCGGCATTACAAAACAACTAAATGATATGTGCGCAATCACGAACCGCAATCAATAACGTCAATTGTCAATATGTCTAAAGCTCACCTAAATTGGTAACATTGTTGAACAAACTCGATTCAACCCATTAAATCACCGCGTATAAAATATTGTAAACGTTTTTAAAACTGGTGTTTCCAATTGTCTTTAACAATTAAATGAAGATTTATTGAAAATCTCATATAAAAAAGTAATTAATAGACCTATTGACAATAAATTTTATTATTTTTCATTTTATTGAAAAATTTCTTTGTTGAAATTTAAAAAAAAAAATCAGAATCAGGCAAATTGATTCTGAATTAAAAAAGAGATCAATTTATCGAATTAAATGATATTATAAACGAGAAAAAGAAGGTATTAGAATACATTCAGCGACAATTCAAAATAATGTATTGTTTAAACATCTTTGGGCTAGGAAAGTTGTACTTAGAAAAGTTACTTGAATAGATGAAATTTCATCGATGAAGTATATCTAGGGTAATTTACGTACTATCAAGAGGGATTCAATGAAATATATTATATTATCTTACCGGATTTTCCGTTTATATCTTTCGCTTTAAGGTTCCTTGCTTTCAGCAGCGTCAAGGTCAGCACGGAATTACTCGGGTGATAACACAGGGAACATAGTAACTCGCCGCATTTGTCCTTTGCTGGAGGTTTGAGTGGCTTCCAAAATGCAGGTTTTCCCGAGAGATCAACCTAAATTGTATTAACAATTTATTACCAAAAGTCAACTTCAACAGGATGAATGTTTGAACAAACAACATGGTAACAGTGTATGAATTTGAAATAAAAATGTTTGTTGTATAAACTGAATATGTGACGATAGGAAATTAAATTGTTTTTAGTCAAATTATAAATTGTATAAACTGCAAATGTGTTGATGACATCCTCTCACTGATTTCTAAGTATAGCTTTGACGGCATAATCAATACTTTTAACAGTTTCAAACTGCATTTCCAATTGAAATGTGAAAAAAAAAGTTGATGAAAAAATAAAATCGAGTGAATAATGGGATGCAAACTGATAAAGCGTTAGATAAAAAATTGGTAACGGAAATCAAACATTGCGGAATGTTCAAGCTAGAGCAATCTTTGATCTTTGGTAGGACAAAATTTACGTGACTCAGTGGGACTGAAAATTGAGTCAATTGAGTCTATAATTTTATAGAATTCCTTTACGTACGAAAATGTTCCCTCTTATGACATTATCGTGAACTATAAATACATCTTGAATCTATGTCTTCGTTTATAAAGTTTAATTTATTAATAAATCGAGTAGTAACTAGACACGCTTCTTATGTTACCACAGAAAATTTATTTGATAAATGTAAACTGAAAATATTTAAATTTTTCGAAGCATTCCAAAAAATTTAATATGCCACATTAGATCGGTACTCTATTAATCAACTCATTACGACTTTGCTCAAAACTTCATTAATTACTCGAATCTTTTCTGTTTGCTGATATAGGAATTTTTAAGAGAAATAAATTTCAGTCTTATCTTATCATGCAGAATTATTGTTCTTAGTCGGCCTTAAGAAGTTTGTCATATTTTTTACAATAATACATTTTGTTATTTAACTCTCATCAAAAAAATGTATCTTCATCCAATCTATATACTTTTAAATTTATGAAATGACTTCATTTTCAAATCATATGAAAAGTTAGTTTGACAACTTAGTTTAATCAAATCCTTCCCATTAAGACCAAGAAATGGCATCATTCACGGCCAGACATTATGAACCATCATCTTTTAATCTGATACAACTCCAAAATACATTTATAGTTTTATCATCTCAATCTGTGTCAACTCTAAAAATTGTTTCCTTTCAACATCATTTTGCATTACCGTTGAAAAGTTTGATACAAGATGTTTCAAACAATAGTAAAAGAAAGCTGCTCCGCTTTAATTATTATATCGATAAATCAATAACTTAGCAGTACAACGAGTATTTGTTACGAAGAAAAAAAATTGTTTCAAGCCACAGAAATAATTCCAGTACAAAATTACTAAATTAACAATAACTAAAAAATAAATCAAAATGTATCTTATGTATATGATCGTGAAGTATAAAATTTTTAATTATTGATACAACTATAGTATTACGTAAAATGTTAATTAAGATTCTCATTCAAATTCGTTTGAATACTGAAATTTGCTTGGTTGAGTTTTTAATCATTGTTGATTGTTAGAAAAAAAGTATGAAACTGTACATATCAGTTTATGGAAACATAATGATGTCACAGTGCAATTAATCAGCACGCTTTTTCGCAAAACAATGTAAATAAATGTCAACGCCTGGTTTGAACAGTGAGCCGAGAACAATGAATATTTCTTTCTCTCTATTTTACTATTTATGTGATTCATCATTGGAAAATGAATTCTATGTTTAGCACATAGACAGTGGAAATTAATTCCAGCCACGAGTGTGCAAAATCGTTTTTCGAAACGGCAGAGATAATTTGGAAAATATCATGGTCTAACGAATGTGCCAATACAGAGACATATAACGGAAACCAAAATTTCGACTCCAATTTTTTGGTTCAGCAAACAGAGTTATATGCAACAAAGTCAAACAAAGTTACGTATAATTATACTTCGTCCATCTGGGATATTTTATCAATTATAAACTTTGCTGGATTGTAATTCAATGTGCAAATCAAACAAAAGCAAAAGAGAGAAGAGTGCAAATCTTGTTGCATCGTGAATGTCCGATCGATTTTTGCAAATTTATAACCATACAAGCTGCTCCGAGGGAGAGAGTCGGTTAAGCGAGTAGAAAAAAGTGAGTTAAATCGAATTGCCTAGCGGATATAATGACGTCTTTTTCCTTCATGTAATATCGGAAAATCGTAGCGAATTTGCGCATAAATATTCATGCAATTTCGTCGGCGGTAGTTTGAGTGGGACATACCGTAAAAAAAGAAGAAAATAATAGTCCCTGATTGAAACGCGTCAAGATTTTTTGCTTTGTAAAACGCGATCTGTAATTACACCCCGACACTCGAAAATAACTTTCAGCATAGATTCGCTCTCAGACTTTTCGCGTTCGTTAATTAGTATTCAAATGAGCGACACATATTTCGCGAGACAGTGTTCCGCAGAGCGGCATCCCTTTTCTCTCGGACTCCTTTACAGCTGTATTTCTGACTTGAAAGTGTACCAGCGCCGGTATCATCGCGCACAAAAGCACCATCGCAATTCATTTACAGATCGATATTCCACGAGTTTTTTTCCGGCCATCTAAATGTTTCAAAATGTACTATTCAGAGACTTATTTGGGACGTAGTTGTGTGTTTGTGTGTGCGAGTATGTGCAGATGATGTACGTTTAGATACGACACATTATCAGACCGCACTCATCTCAACCGTTGCACAAGATGCTGCAATTGAAAATATAAAAAAAAAATATAATGCATGACTGCACAACTGTTAACACTCGTAAGACGGGATTGATTTTGACAGGTTGTAAACATGGCGACATTTATACTAATTACCTGACACAGCGGCAGAAACACCTCTCCTATAGAATCGTCTCGAGAAAATCGATCATAGTCAAACACGTGAAGATGAAGGACTCGACTCTGCAACTTCTGAATAGGGAAACCTGTGTGCAGAACGTTTTCTTCTTAAATATGCTTTGCATTTGGTAAAAGCGTCGTGAATGGTCAAGTGTCAGGGTCAAAGGAGGAAGGAGCTTCGTGCCCTATTTACGGGCTTTTTCGGTGACTCGGTTCTATTGCCTCTCGGGCTCTTGCAATTTTTCGTCGTGCTTTCAGCGACATCACGACCCTACTTGTTTTCGAAACATATTTATTCCTCGTCACCGCTGTTATTTGCTTTCAACTGCCAGTTGACATAGTCACCGATAAGCGCCCCTAACTCAAGACACAATTAGAGGGATTCAAATAACGAAAACTGGATATTACCTTCGAAATAAAACGTCTCGTTCCATCTAGGGTTCAGCGTTCGTCTCTTCACTTTTGTCTCGAGACGGTGTTTCTTGTCAGGAAGCAGCGTTACTCTAACGTATGGATCCGAGGTTCCCGACATATCCATAGGAGGTAGGTCTTTACCCTGCGAAAATTCAATCTAGTTATTTTTTAGTTTTCTTTTTTTTTCAATTGTACTTTGATGTCAATTGAAATGGTTATAGGAATATAAATATAGAAAAATAAAGATAGTCAAGACGTGAAGAAAAGTTTCAAAATATAAATAAAATTAAGAGCATTATTTTTCTCAACTCACCTGTATGATGCGTAATACGAGAGTTGTATTTTGGAAATCGTATTCGAGACTGAAGTGTATCGTGCCGACATTTTCGCTGGGCTCTGAATTGTCAATATACATGTCTACCAAGGATACGGATCTACTTTGCATGAATGCTTTCTGTGAAACATAAAAAGGTGCAACTAGTTATTAGTTTCCCTGTTATATCGACTAAATAAGAAACTTTTAAGTTACATGTCGAAATTGAAAAAAAAAAAAAAAAACACAAAAACATAATACAACTTGTTCCTTTTTAATTTGTTTCACATTTTTTTTAATTATATGCAAACGAAGCTACAACATTATCCAGTGAATTTTCAACAGAAATTATTTTCTCAGTTGAATTGCATTGTACTCAACTTTTGCAACAAAAAAAAGTTTTGTTTAATTAAAACTTCAAAAAACTTTTACACATTTTGAATCATAAATACAACTTTGTGTACAGTGCATTTTGTTTGCTTTAATTTGTTGAAATGTCTTTGTTGTGCTTTAATTTTAATGTTTTAAATGGGACATAATAACACACAGGATTCAAAGGATGTTAGAAAACCACGTTTTCTTAAAAATCAAATTAAAATAAATTAAACCAAAAATAAAATTCTGATGCTCACCGATGGATGATCTTTAACGTTTTGAAGTTGCTTATTTTGAGCGCCCCCCGTTGGGGTTCCTCGGTCCCCGCTGGCAATGACACCAGCCCCTGCGGCACTCCCGGCAGTTCCGGCTACACCGGCCGCGCTGCTACCACCGGCAGGGCCCCCACTTCCACTCGCAGGAGATTTGCTGCCCGGGCTTCCTGTGGTTCTGTAATGCAAAAGCAGCATTGTTACATCCATTCCGTCTTCACATTTTTATCTTCGAATCATCGAAAGTAATGTCTACGAGGAAAATAAATCTTGAAATGGTTCACAATCTTTACAACGTCTCTTTGAAAAAAAAAACTTCTAAAAAATCCAGATACGATGAGTAGATGATCATTTTGTCATAAAATAATGTTTGATGATACATTTGCACTTTAGTCGTCATGTTAACACTACTCTATGCCAAACATTTTGTAACGATAATCAACACCAACGAAAATTGATCGTTCATTATGTCATGGTGTGAATATTTATTGATGATTTGTACAACGAGATGCTGTTTCATCCACTGTCTCCGGCGCCGAGTTTTCCCAACTCGTATTTTATGAACTAACGCACGACGATAAATTTTTGCATCAACAAATCTTCATTATTACGACAACCTCGTTTCCGCCCATTATTATTGGCGAGGCGCGATATTTCAAATATCTTCACCAAGCGATGTTATATTTTTTTTGTTTTCGTTGTCCCTACAAAAAGGATTTAACGTTCATTAGTACTCGCTTCGATAAATACTAATGAAAACACAGATTTTTCTGTTCTATAAGACAGGGTTGTTTGAAAATATATAAATCAAACAAAATACGAACAGAGGTTTCGTACACCGAATCCGCATTTGTTTCTGCATCGACGTCGTCTCCAATTGATTTTACTTTTAATGCCAAAACAGAAAAAAACGATGCGATTTTTCCGGAACACGAAAATGTAAAAAAATATATAAATAACATAATAAAGGTAGTGAACTGTCAAGATAACTACATTCTGTCCATGTTAAAATTTTTTGTGTCAACGAGGATCGTTGAAACTCGTATTGTTTACGGATACGACGTTGTTCCCCAACACTGATAACTTGGATCCGTTATCTCCCTGAACCACCATTATTTGGTCTCATCAAGAGTATTGTTAGGGCAATTTATTGCTCCTTCTTTTCTTTGTCTTAATTAATTTTTATTTAGCATTACTGCAACGATTACAGAATAATTATACCCTTGCTATTTATTTTATTAGAGTCAGAGTTGTTTGATATAACAAAGGTAGTGAAAGATCATGAAGTCTTATTCTTTATTTAAACACGGAACCACAGTGTGGTTAAACTTCGCAACCTTCGGTAAAAGGTGTGCGTTAACTCTAAATGGTTCTTGTTATCTAAGGAAACATAAACTTGTAATTCATCTTCATAGTCTTTGCGTATATCTCGACAGATATGCATCAATATGCATTAGCGGTTTGTCCAAATTTTTAAATCATTCAGTTTGTAATTATTGCGAAAACTTACTTATGAACGATAAAAGTTTATTATTCAATATTAATGTCAATGTGGGATGGTTTCTAATTAATTTTCATAATTAAGTACATAATAAGATAACTTTAAATCCTTTAACCTAAACTGTAATCTAAAATTTATCATTTTCATCATAGGCTACTTTTCTACATCCAAATTATGCAGCCTGGAGATTAGTCTACCAGGCTACTTTGATGACCATAATTATGAATTTCAAATCATGAAACATGTACAAATTTAACGCCACATCTTTTTGACGAGATAATTAAGTCAACTTGAATCCCATTCTGACTGGAGGTCTGAGAGTGAGTTTTGATACTGGACAACGTTAATCTATTCTAATCTCACGTTTCGTCTGACCATAAGCTATAATTTTAGTAGAAAATTCAACGAAGATAACAAATACTACCAGTAATACTACACAATCCTGCTAAAACCAGAAAGTTATAGTTCAAATTACTCTTGGATGGATTGTAGTACGTTAGATTGAAGTAAAACTATTATACGATGTACACGCCAAGATTTACCTGTCATGAAATAATTAACAGTCGCTGGAATTCCTTTGATAATTAACAACGAATACCGAATTCTGCAGTGGATTTGAAATATGACGGTATTATGGGATTTCAGACATTTCGCAAGGTCAAGTCAAGCGAATCAAAATTGCAAAATTGATTTTCGGGTTTTAGTTTTTGCAATGTATGAATCCTAACGTTAACAACAAAACGAAACGACTACAAAAAAATGAAACAAAAAAATTTAAAGGTATTGAATACACCCTGACCTACAAGCGTCCTCATATTCTGGAATATCGAAAAGTATAAAACTATACACTCAAACATTATTTATAGCATGACTGAATTTTTATCGCAACTCTGATTTTTATTCTAAATCAGAATAAACTAGATATTTTAGCGACTGTTACAGATACCAGGAGTATGTATAAGACGACGATCGGACTGAATTTTGATTTGTACTTTACTAGGCCGTGACCTTGTTTTGGCTTTCAATGTCACCACATCGGTTGGGATTCGGACAAAGCATTTTATGTGTCACTTGGAAAAACAATTTAGAATGGAGTATCAAAAGTTTACATGGTCTCTCAACTTTATTACGAATTCCAGTCCAGTTCAAAGAACGTAAACCAGATCTAAAATTCAAGTTAACGCCGGTTACACGATTTCGCGTATCTATAAAACGTACAAAAATAGAACTTTGCAAGTCCAAGCAACATTTCAGGCTAACCAATTTTTATCATGTTACCCGACTCTGATGAAGCCATTTGGGTTTAAAATATTGCAGATCCATAAAATTAGGTGCCCTTTCGAGGTAACATTTTCCTCAAAAATTTTCCATCGAGTATTTTGATCGAGGGCAAATGAAATTTTTTGTTTGTCAGCAATGCTTCAGGCCAAGACGACGCAACAAATCTAAACATGGAACCAGCAACTACACACTGCCAAATTTACTATAGCATCACGGATAACTTGAAGACATAAATGATGGGTGTATTTTTTTATGATTGATATAATTCCCAAAAGACATGATTAACTTATTAATGAAAGCAATTTTCTGATCTACTGCAATGGCGATGTGTTTTCGAGGCGAATATTTGTGATTGTGAATTTTTTTATTGATGTTCAGGTGCCTCTGTTGTTTGTATACTTACTCTAATTGCGCCCTGTTGTAGTAGATTATTCCATCGTGTGATTGAAGCGTAGCATGAAACATAGAATAAGATACGTTTATGAATAAAAATTCGTCGACAATGTCCGCGGAGCAAAAATGTGCGACTTTTAGATCATCGGAAAATCAGCGTCGTGTTCTCTGTCTCACAGCCAATAAAACGCTGTTTCATCATTCCTCTGCTAGTCATCATGCCCTAGATAAAACTTAGTGAGCCTGGATTATCATGCTATCTATCGTGGGATGGGGTTTGTCATCATTGGATTCTGCTCTGGAAGACAGGCGTTTTAACAATAAGATGATAGCAGTGATGCCACCCAAAGCGTAAAAGTGGCCAGTTTACACTCAAATATTCAAACAATTGTTGAAATACTTTTCGCGAAAGAAAATTTAAGTAAAACTTTTTTGATCCTCCCCGAAGGAGAATTCGATGATATTTATTCATGACTATTTTGAGTTTCCCATGTTTACACAAGTGATTTTAATTTATCCACTTTTTCAGAAGGCCAGACGAGATCTCGGTTATTTTCAAACGCCTGCTGTACAGGTTACAAACACCTGATTGTAATTCAATTCAATTGAACGATTCAAATGGTATTAAAAAATTATAACTCTAGTTCGATCGTTACTATTTTAATCACAACTTTCACAATATTCTCAGTTTGGACAATTGATCAAAAATAATTTCCACTAACTTTGACTGACGTGAAGAAAAAAATATTAGCCGCAGAAATTGGAAAATAGTCGCCGTAATCTGAAATCGATATTTGGCGATCACGCCAGGAACAGAAGTTGAGTTTGAAAAATTAATAAAGTTCTTGTAAATTAATAGAATATTTTTGGCAGTCCTGCCGGAACCAGGCAGTAATTGTTTCGAATTTAGTCGTTTCACTTTTTTGCCTCGATGATGCCAAAACGGCGTGTCATAAGCAAGCAATCAAGTTACTCAATTTGATTTGATTAAACATTTTCTTTTTTGCGTTGAATTTGGTTGGCTTGACTTCAGGAACATCAAGAGCCAGTTTCTGCATTTTGAGCGTTTTATGATCAGTTGTTGGGGATGCGCATAAATCATCGTTTTTATCATCAGGGCAGATAGAATAATGCATCAAGTCGAGCATGTACATTGGCAATCGCTTAATACCCAAGTCTAGAGGCATTCCAGAAGTCAGAAGCGTGGGTAAGGCATAGCGATTTTTAAAAGCTGAAAAATGATTTTTGATTTTTGAAGAAAAAAATAAATAAAAACCAGGCCATATTTCAGACTAGCCGAGTGAATACACTAGACTTGATTCGCTCTAATTACTCCAATTTAGATCGATATACAGAATTGAAAGTTAAAGTTGATCGGATATACATCGAAGTAATTTGGACGAACAGAGAATATCTACTAGTCGAACGCACGCATTTAAAATTCAGCAAGATTTGAACTGAATCTGTCAGATTGAGCAGGATTTTCCGCTTGTTTTGATTTGATTGTACTAAATATTTGAAGCTCGATTTGCTTATTATACGAAAAATATTATTCTTGATGTTTGTTATACCGAAAAAAACATGCGAGGATTCGATTCCGATCAATCTTCATGCTATGATAAAGTTTGTACGGAATGTTTTGTTTTACAGTAAAAAATTATAGCGAAAGTCAAAAAAAGCTATATTCGTTCGGCAGCAAGTGCAAACAAAAATTATTCAGGCCAAAATAGCAAACTGAACTTGTTCGAATAAACTTTGTTTTGGGAAACCAGTAAAGTTTATTTTTCAAGTGCAGTAAAGTTCCTAAATAGCGAATCAAAATTCATACACTTTCTCATAATGATTTGCCTAATTTAGCAAGCTTGTTGGCAAAGCTTTTAGTTAAAAAAGCAAGTAGTCTTGTTTTACTAATTCATTGTATACATTAAAAAACATGGTAGATTTAAATAAAAAGTTACAGTTCATATATTCATCATAATTAATTATATTGATTATGATAAGAATAGAAAATAAAAATGTATCAACATCCTGTTTGTGTTGATAAATAAACACGAATCCATAGATAGAACATTATTATGAAAATCAATTTTGATATAAAATTATAAATGCGAGTAGTTGTTTGCACATTTCTATATATATCAAAATATTTACATCCTGAACATCTGGTATTAATAACAGTAAACACCGTCTTCTAAATATAATGCTTCTGTAAATTTTGGCTAAGCCGATCAATATTATAATGATACGATTATAACTGGTAGAATGTATAAATTTATAAAATCTATTTAATGAAGAAAAAATGAGACAATTCAGTGCATCAAGATCGAGATGTGTTATTTGAAGATGTAAATTTTGGTTCGTCGTTAATGCAATTATACAAATGCATTTGAAACGAACTGTTGCATATCTATAAACATGCGAGCTGCAACCCGAGGTAAAACCTGTTAATAAAATACATTAAACATGCAGTCATCATGGATGGTTGCTTGCAATGCTCTCTTGATCTCGAGCGACTGAGCAACAGAATTTCGCAGATCTGACTTCTCGTCATATCTCTGAGACTAGACAGTCAACTATAAAGCTGTTACATTACGAGTAACAGTTCGTCTCAACCGACGAAGAATTGGTCTACTTTTACGACGAGAAATGAAACATTCATACGTTTGAGTTCATTCATATTTTTCAACTTGAAAATTTCAAGATTCATCAAATATTGCCTCCATTCTAAGTGAACAAGCAGTACTTCTCAGCAATATAAAATTGTCCCTGAGTAATGCTTTAGTACTCCACTTTAGAATAAGCTTTGCATCAACGCATTTTTTTTGTGTACTCCAGTTTTGGCACTCTGTACTTTTTGTTCCTTCATTTATATTTGTTCACTCGGTATAATTCGTAATTCCCCAAATGAAAGTCTCGTAATACTAAGAGACATCTTATACAATTTTGCAAGCTTTTCTTCCCAGTTTCGTTCGTTATACGATAAAACTTCTTGTGTGCGACTGTAGCGTTCCAAAAAAAAAAGAAAATGTATTGTGATGAAAATAGAACATACCGTGATGACAAATTTTTTGATGTTGTTAAACTTTGCAATTTTTGAAAGTGGATCTCACAATTGATAAAAACCAAACCTTAATCTGTCATTTTGATATAATTCAATTGTACGATTGAACCAAACGTTCTTTGCAAATTAAATATCTATGATATTAAAATTTTAAACTTCCGTTTAAAATGTATACCCCGTTTTTTATCTGGCAGGATTATCCAGTTATTGTGGCATCATCTTTAAATGATGGCTTCTTATTATTCATTACGGCTTTTAAGTCCGACCATATTTCAACTTGCGACACAAAAGCCCCACTTCCGGTCGACTAATTGCATCGCAAGCAATAGTTTTTATTCAAACGGTCCAGATAATCTGTCATTCCGGAAAAATCGAGCGAGATTCAGGGAAAACTTTTTGCGTCGAATAATTAACGTTTGACTCTGATGGTAAAAAAAGTGCGCACGTTGAAGTGAGAAAAAAAAAAGCGCGCAAACAAAAAGAAAATCAAAGGATATTGATCTCTCTGCTTGTGGCGCACGGTATAAACGCGCGACAAGCTAAAAATACACAACAAAAGAAAAAAATTCGTTGAAGTGATCAATCAGATCGCGTTGATTCGATAATAAAGAAACCGCGCTTCTATAATTACTAAGGGAAATAATCGGCGTCGAATTTGGGTCTAGCATTTTGGTCGCGATACAATCGGGCGATCACCATTTTGAGACGTGTTATCTATCCAAAAAATCCAGATTGGTTTTCACGCTCCCGTGCCTCTTGTATTCTCGAAAAGTAACTCGATTTTGAGAGGAAACGTTCATTCCAAGGGAGACAAATTGTTGAAGTCAAAGAAAATTTTGTACGACATCTTGTAAAGCGATAAGATCTAATTTCATTAAGTGGATGTTTTCCGGCTCACGTGTGTACTTATCAGTGGCCTTTTATTCGTCGTTATCCCCCACGGTAATCTTTCTCAGTCTCATCTAATTTGCAAAGTATAACATCTTAGTAAATTTCATTCGGTTAATGGTACCTGGTGTAATGCCTGCAGCATTATTTGCCTTGCCATATAGTACTGTTAAGGCGCACCTGAAGTATGTGCAAAGTGTTTTGCTATACCCTGTTCGTGCCACCTGCTTAAAGTATGTTGCTCAACTTTAACCTGATGAACGCTGCACAAGCTTTTAATGACTTGTGAATATTTTATTGCCGTACAATCTTTCTTTGTTGAGGGTCTTAATTTTACCTTTGAAACAACGGAGAATTCAAAGTTCGTTAATTCCTTTTAGTAATCAGTTTCCATTCTAATTACAAGATAATCAATGGGTGACGACACATCTTATTAATTTTAATCATGCTCACTTGAAGCTAATTTATATTATAGATTTTTTAATTTCTTTGTTTTGCAATACTAGATAAAGAGATCATTACCTGACGGTATAATACTCGAAGAACGCAACAAGTATTTCCAAGGATCTGGTCATGGCAGCCCACATACTCTTGTCGTCGGATTCACTTTGTGATTTGTGAGAAACATTAACTCACGTATCGCAGGCAGCGGTTTAAAGTGTTCGCGTATTTACACAACTTATGTGCGTAACTAGTGTGCTCTCGAGCAGCATAGTATAATTTTATCATTTTTTAACCACTGTTTGACAGTGAGAATTCGGTACTTTTAAAGTGCGAGCTAAGACAATGTCAATCAACTTCGAATTATCCCTCAAATGCAACAAATTTTTCATGAAGTATGGAAAACAATAAGCTGTCGATGATTTTATTGGGCCAGATCGAAATTAAAATCATCGTTGATAACGCGACTCTCAAACGGTTGTCTAATTGAAATCAAACAAAACCTTTCAAGATTTATTATTAAATAAATCAAACCAGAAAGCAATCGGAGGAAAAATAATGTAGTTGCAGTATAAACAGCGTGCGTTCCAAACAGGATTCGAATTGAAAGTCACCGAAGTGAGTTCAATTATATGAAAAAATTCTAATATCAATTTGAGAAGACTTCAAGTTATGATCAAATTTAGAAAAATTTTTCAATTGAAAAATCATAAGTGATAATTAAGAATCCTAAAAGTAATTCAAATAAAAATCCGTGTCTCTGTCACAAAAGAGGTTAGGAAAATGCAAAAGGGAATTAAATCCAATTTTAGCGCATTTCAGTGTCTGTAGATTAAACTTATTACCATTAAAGCCAATTTCCTTTCTCGATTCTGTCTAAATCATTATCTTTTTGTTAATCTATCATCAAATAACGTTAGGCTTTATTCCATTTTGTCTAATTGGTTGGTAATTGTTATATCGAAGAATAAACAGATGAACAAAAGTCCTTTGTCCATTGAGATAATTTGCTGAATAAATACTAAGGTAATATTGAATGCCGTAGAAAGTCTTTAACTTTTAATGACAAAATCATGTATCAGTTTTAATTTAGAACTGATTTAGGTAATTGTTGATAATGAAAAAAAATACTAGTTTTTATTATTTTTTGAAATATTTGAAGAAGTGAATATTTCGAACTTAAAATGTTAAGGGGCAAGTAACATGATATTTCACTATTCTTAAATACGGATAAGAACATTTTATTCCTTAAAATAGTTAAATGCATTAAAAAGCAGGAGAACAGAAGTCTAAATAACAAAAAATGACATTTTGATAAAAATTATTCTATTATTTACTTATGAATTCCGATTTTATTATTTTTAATTTTCAATAGAATTTGACCTAGTGAAAACGATAATTTATATTCGAATCTTTGCTTAATTTAGTGTTGAATGAGATAAGAGCAGTCCTTTCGGTTAACTGTGACCTTTTGAATAACTTTTTAGGGTTGCTAAGTTTTAATCAATATTAATATTGAAAATATTTTTTTAGCATAAACTCATTCAGATGAAAAGAAATGAAACCAAGAATATCATATTTCTTGTTCTAATAAAAATACATAGTGTTACATTATTACATCTCATGTGTCATTCTTGCTCCAGTTACATATATGTATAACATTTATTTCAATACTAAAAATCATACGTGATCAACTGAAACTACAATTTCGTTAGATTATAGTTTCATATATTTGGTGAGTTTCGTGACTTTCTTATAAACACCAGTTACTTATTTCGTCTTGCACACATTGGTCAGCGAGCGTTGTCGCCACGAGGTGTTATGCCTAACCTCAAATGGCAATTTCCTCTATTTTATAGTTTTGTTTACTTCACGAGGCTGATCATTATTCTAAAAATATTGGAAAAACGATCGAGAATGTAGATGTTCTTATTCGTGAGCAAAGTGAAGGACTAAAGAATATAATCCTTTTAAATATAAAAAAATAAAATTTAAGTAGTAACCTCCTGGTACATATAGCAAATGAATGGACAAAAGTGCACTGAAAAAAAAATGCAGCTATTTTTATAATAATAATAATTTATTCAATGAACGGGAATACTCCCTTTTTACAATTCTATAATAGGCTTACATCAAAATCAAATCCAGCCAAATCATTTTGGCTGGGAAGATAGATGGTAAATTAGTTTAGAATATTTTGTTCCAAATCTGCAGAAAAATCTTACTACAAAAGCAAAATTTTTCTGCTATATTG